>CM040924.1:6320000-6380000 GCA_023029165.1 Gobiocypris rarus
AAAATTGAGGTTTGATAAAAGTAAACAAGTATTTTCTTCCCACATTCCCCTTACTCTTTGTTTTGTCTATGCTAGTAAGAAAATATGTTTATAAAAATATTGAATAAATGATAAAATATTAAACTAAATGTTTGTTTTATTTTAACTTTATTATTAGCTGTTTAAAGTATGTATTCCACCCAGAATGCCATTTACAAATGATGCTTTTATTTTGAAGTTCGTCTGAGTAAATCGCCATCTTGAAACCCTTATTGCTGTTCATGTTGCGTACTACGCCCCTTGTTGATGAAAAACGACAGTAATCAGCTGTATTATTTAAACCTTTATTTTAAAACGTAGGGAAATAAGGAGCCAGGACGCTTTATTTAAAAGCTATTGTAACTGGCTAAAACCATGCAAAAGTATGAGAAGTTGGAGAAGATAGGAGAGGGTGAGTAAATGGATTGTCTGGCCTGGATGGCTGTGTCTACATTGGAGATTTATAGAGTATTATCTTTCATTAAGGTTTGCTGTTATCGAGTTTATAGTGTCTGACAGTCTGCTGTGAATTATGCCTCCGTAAGCGTGTGTTGAGATTAAAGTCTAAGCTAGCGCTAGCAAGCTCATACTGAGCTGTTGAGATGATCATGCACTTGATTTTAAATGCAGCAAAACGGCATTTGCACACCTGTTAAATGATGCCATTGCTGTTGTTCAGGGAAATGGAGCTGTTGAATTGATTATCTTGAATCAAACTGGTCGTTCATTCATAGCAGCATCATTAGCAGGCTTTTCTTTTGATTCTCACTGAGCTCAGCTGCAAATGTTAGCAGCTGACTTCTATGAGGCATAAAGCGTCTCTTCCTCTAGGGGGCGCATGGAGGCTCAAATTCGGCGTGTCTCCTTTGAGCAACATTCAAATACCAGAACAAATACTAATTTTTATTAGCCAGATTTGTACAGTGAAAATATACTTATTTAAATGTAAACGAATGAGTGCTTGAGTTATTGATAAAATATGTGGCAAGAATCTTTAATAAATCGTCTATTAATCAAAAACGACAGTGATTGGTCTACTCTGAAGGATGTTGAGAAAAGTAACGGTTAAGTTACATCGTGAAGCAATTAAAGGGTTAGTTCACCCAAAAATTTAAATTAGACCATGATTTACCCACCCTCAAGTCATCCTAGGTGTATATGACTTTCTTCTTTCAGACGAATAAAATTATTTATATAAAAAATTTCCTGGCTCTTCAAAGCTTTATAATGGCAGTGAATGGGTGTCCCGTTTTTGAAGTCCATAAAAATGCATCTATCAATCATATAACTGCTCCACACGGCTCTGGGGGGGTTAATAAAGGCCTTCTGAAGCAAAGTGGTTTGTGTATGAAAAATATCCATATTTAAAACTTTATAGATTAAAATAACTAGCTTCCGGCAGTACGCGAGTTGAGTTGCGCTAAAAGAATAACCCTTGAACCCTTGATGCATGCGTATTGACGAACGCAGAAGCACAGAGGATAGAGCAAAACACAACACCAGTCATAAGATAGAGTCTAAAATGAGAATTTAATCGAAATGGTGGAGGATTTTGATATAAGAGAAGAGGGGCTTGCCGCTTGAGTTTGTTTCCCAACCCTATCCACGAGAAGTGTCAAAGCGTGCGATTCTCCTGTACATCGCGTCTTTTAGCGCAAGTTGACTTGCTACCGCTGACCGCCGGAAGCTTATTTTAGTCTATAAAGTTTTAAATATGGATATTTTTCCTACACGAACGCGCCAGTTCACTTCAGAAGGCCTTTATTAACCCCCCGGAGCCGTGTGGAGCCCTTATATGATGGATAGATGCACTTTTATGAACGACACAACCATTCACTGCCATTATAAAGCTTTGAAGAGCCAGGACTTTTTTAATATAACTCAGATTTTACTCGTCTGAAAGAAAAAGTCATGTACACCTAGGATGACTTGAGGGTGAGTAAATCATGGGCTAATTTTCATTTTTGGGTGAACTAACCCTTTAGGAGTTACAATATAAATATTATTTTAGACTTATTCTACCTGACAATTTTAATGCATGTTTTGCCGCTGGACCACGCCCATTTGAGGATATGTTTTATTCTTATTGACATTTTGCCTACTTATCATATCTTTACAGTGAATTTTTTTGAAGTCAGACTGACCTGTCTTGTTTTTTATTCCCCTCTGCTTGCTTGCTTTTTGTGCCCTGTCCCCAGGTACATATGGGACTGTTTTCAAAGCTAAAAACAGAGAAACACATGAGATTGTGGCCCTCAAACGAGTGAGATTGGATGATGATGATGAGGTAAGACATAATGAGGTGTGAACCACAAGCATGTCATATTAAAAGCAAACGGTCACAGTAATTTTCAATCCTACGACAGGGGGTTCCAAGTTCAGCTTTACGAGAAATTTGCCTCCTGAAAGAACTGAAGCATAAAAACATTGTAAGGTATGTTTGCATATTTAGTACATTTAAGCTTACAGCATGCATTGAGTTTGTTGCGTCTATATTTCCTATTTTGTATAATGTATTTTTTATTATTAAATAAGATGTCCATTTAATTAAATAAATTAAGTTTTTTATTATTATTTTTATTATTGCAAATTTAATATATTTAAACTTTTTTTTTATGAAGCATTTTAAAATATTTATTGATGCATATAAAGGGGTATTGGGTATAATGGGGTACCATTCACTCCCATTATAAAGCTTGGAAGAGCCAGGATATGTTTTAGTATAACTCTGATTGTATTCGTCTGAAAGAATTAAGTTATATACCCCTAGGATGGCTTGAGTGCGAGTAAATTATGGGATATTTTTCATTTTGGGGGGAACAAACTCTTTTTTTTACAACAGCTACTTGTTTTTGTAGGTTGCATGATGTCCTTCACAGTGATAAGAAGCTCACATTAGTGTTCGAGTACTGCGATCAGGTAGGAGCAAGTGCCTGCATTATAACTGACCCTGTTTCTAATGATCTTGATGCTTGAGTCTCATGAGATCAATGTGTTTTTTGAAACGTGAATGATTTCATTCAAACAGGATTTGAAGAAATACTTTGACAGCTGTAATGGTGACTTGGACCCAGAGATTGTCAAGGTTTGATTTGTATTTTTAAATCTGTATGAAGCCCTGAAAAGAAGAGCATCTCTTGGTAACATTTTTAATGTTTGAAGAATCAGAAAATGCTGTTTTAATTCTCTCCTTGCAGTCCTTTATGTACCAGTTATTGAAGGGTCTTGCCTTCTGCCACAGCCGAAATGTTCTCCATCGAGACCTTAAACCACAAAATCTGCTCATCAACAGAGTAAGTAAATGACTGAAAGTGCTTGATATTGACTGTTTATTATTCATGCTTAGTGTCGCAGGTTTGCGTTATATAATATGACTATTAGATCAGGTTCGACTTTTATTGGTGAAATCCAAACATGCTCCATGTTCCTTTATTTCTATTGTACTCTTTTTAAAATCTGTATTATTCTGTTGTCATCAGAACGGTGAACTGAAGTTAGCTGACTTTGGCTTGGCCAGAGCGTTTGGAATACCTGTACGGTGTTATTCTGCTGAGGTAAGCTACACGGCTTCAGATGCCGCTTGGTCTTTTTCAGCGTTTGCCTGTTCCTCACGTCATGTTGATTGGCTTCAGGTGGTGACGTTGTGGTACAGGCCACCGGATGTGCTGTTTGGTGCTAAGCTATACTCTACCTCTATTGACATGTGGTCTGCAGGGTGTATATTTGCAGGTAGGAAGAGCATTCTTTTTTTTTCTTTCTTTTTTTTCTGTAGTGCTAGCAGTAGTAACTTTTCTTATAGTATGTGAATTTGTTTTTGTGGATAATTATTGTAATTGTTTTTTTAGAACTTGCAAATGCAGGACGGCCCTTATTTCCTGGTAATGACGTGGACGACCAGCTAAAGAGGATCTTTAGATATCCTTTACATTTAGTTGATTGGTTTTGGAGTGAACTGTGACTCTTCATAAATACATTTATATGTGTGTGATATTTTAATATGGCTTATTATAGTACAATAATTTTTATTATTTTGATGTGTATTTATAATTTTTATATTTTAGTTATACATTTTTTTTGTTACTTATAAAATTTATTATTATTATTATTAGTATTAGTATTTCTGTTAGTAATTGTAGTGCTTCAACCTCAATTTAAAGGGATAGTTGAAACTGGTCATTTACTCATGTTTCAAACCCATAAGACTTTCGTTCATCTTCAGAACACAAATGAAATCTGAGCTTTCTGCCCTTCATTGACAGCTGCACAACGGCCACTTTGAAGCTTCAAAAAATTCATAAAGAGATCGTGAAACTAATCCATATCAATTGTAAAATTTTGGACAATGTTTAAATGTGAATATAAGCCTAAATTTAAATATTTTCTTCATATCTAGCAATCGAGTCTCTTCAGAAAACTTGGACTTAACCGTGCAAGTCATATGGATTAGTTTTACGATCCCTTTATGAACTTTTTGAGGCGTTAAAGTTTCAATAGCGTAGCTGTCAATGTAGGGACAGAATGCTCTCAGATTTCATCTAAATATCTTCATTCCGAGTGAACTAACCCTTTAATTCAGTTTCTTGTCAAGGCAACATTTCTATTTTCATTCATTCGTATGTGAGAATTTTTTTCACTCCCATCTCATGGTTTTTTTCCATTACCATGTCCCTTTAGGGTCTCCATAGTAATGTTATTATAAGTAATATGATTAAGTTGCCAAGCATTGCATGTAGCAACTTGGCACATCAAGCCAAGTTACCATTTAGCTGATTAACTTTAACATTTTGGCACATTGCTGGGAACACCGACAGAAGAACAATGGCAGACTATGAATAAACTCCCAGATTATAAGGTACATCATTTATTTGTCTAAATGCTGGCAGAAAGATATTCATTGCAAGAACAGGGCAGATCGTAAGATTTCGAAAGTGTTCGAATGTAAAGCATTGCTTTATTTGCACCCATTTATTCTGCATTCCTTTCCCTTTCTCTCTTTTTATTTTTTTTTATTTTTGTTTTTTAATAGCCGTACCCAATGTACCCAGCTACTACATCACTTGTGAATGTGGTCCCTAAACTCAGCAGCACTGGCAGAGACCTTCTACAGGTACAATATTCTCATTGTGTATACAATTCCTTCATGCTTTCATGCGTCATGGTTTAGCTGGATTTTTCTGTATTTGCAGAATCTTCTGAAATGCAATCCAGTACAGCGAATTTCAGCAGAGGAAGCCCTTCAGCACCCTTACTTTGCCGATTTCTGCCCTCCCTAAATGTCAGATCACAACAACTTTATTTAGGAACAGATGATGGGCCAGTCTTACCTCGTCAAACCCCTTCAACACCTCCAGCTTTCAGTTCCGCTCACACCTGCAAGAAAGAGGGACCGTGAAACACTCCTCCCCTTTAAAGTTTATGATTTGATCATATGATAGTGACAGAGTGTGGTGCTATTGTCCTACATAAACCATGAGTTTCCAAAAACACCATTATATTAGTGTGGTCTTAAAGGAACAGTTCACCCAAAAATGAACATGGAAATAAGCTGCATGAATATTCCTCCGCATACAGGTTGGAACCGCTTGAGGGTGAGTAAATGAAAACCAGGTTTTCCTTTTTGGGTGAACTATAGTTTAACCGTCAAAGATGCTGATCATCTCTTTTAGTCACCAAAATTTCAGTCCTGGCTCTATGTGATTGATTTATTTAGTTGATTGCCAAATCTGCTTCGTTTACAAAATGCTGCCGTGAAGACTACTGAAAGCAGCAATTTCTTTTTTTATTTGTTAAAGATCAAATCAGCAGTATCATTTAATAAGGTACAGCAACCATACTTGATTTAGCATGTTACAATATATAGTATTTTTAAGAAAAAGTTACTTTTGTGTTGTACATTTGGTAAGATACAGGGCGAAAAAAAAGAGTAGAGTCCTTATTGTGAGAATATTTTTGCCATTTTCTATGAATGAGATTTTAGCTGTGATTTTTAAACAATTATCCAAATATATTGTTTTGGGTTTTTTGAGGATTTTTTTTTAGTCTCCCCACAAATGTAAGCAAAAATAGTGTTTCAAACTGATTTTTTTTTTTTTTTTAGAATAAGCTGCTTGTATTCAAATGTTTTCACATAGATTAAGAAAACTTTTTTTTTTGGATAGTGGACCACAGAAATTGCCTTCAACAGCCGGAGCAATAGCTATGTGTAAAAGAACAAACTTCTCGTAAGGCCTCATATTTGAAGCATTCATATTTTAAATGCATGCCAGTGTTGTCATTACATTTCGTGTGACGTTGCACATTTACCTTTATGGAAGAGTTGGGTCATTGGATCATTTACATCCAGATGGCTCTGAAGTCTGTGAAATGTATACGATACAACTTAAATGTTCCCTTCTTTTGCTTTTGCTTCTCCTCAGCTGTAGTAGATGTACATTGTTAGAAAACATAAATCCACATCTCATCTTTCAGGCCTTTCATAATGATTTTATGTAATTGATTTGAAGTACTATAGTTATCTGAAAACGGTTTAGATTGCTTTGATATAGTGAGTGGTTGCATTTTTCAGTTTTTTTAAACACTGTGTGAAAATGCTTTTATTTATTCATATAATATGTGATAAATCAATAGGCTTTGGAGGCTCAGTAAGGGACCATTCCTGACATGTGGACAGATATTTCATAATATACCTAGCATACAAAACATGTATTATTATTATTATAAACAATATAAGATTTGTTACAGAGACAAAACTAAATGTTGCTATAGTGCATATATTGGATATTAGCGACAGGCTTGTAAGTAATGTGTGAAAACAACCATATATGTTTCTTATACGTTGTTATAAAGAATGTAGCAGAATTCATTTTTGCAACCCTCCAAGACAACACTGATTTTTTTTTTTCATAGTGTTCTTTATGATTATCTTTAAACCATATGTAAAATCTGAACTGTGCACCAGATTATTAAAATGTTTTCGCTAAACAAAGTCTCATATGTGTCAGGCATGAATGAAATCAGGAAAGATGGGCTGTTGCACAGATGTTAAACTAAAGTGCTCTTGATTTCAGAGAAATGCTATTGATATTTGAATTTACCAAAACAAACACGCCCCTTTCCAAATGGATCACACCCCTATCTTGATAGCTCCGCCCCCAAATTGGTGAACAAGCTATTCAGTGCAGGCGCCACTATTATGTGTGTGCACGCCCCTTACTGCTGATTGGCTACAATCCACCTTCAACTGAGTTTCTCAGAAATCACTTACTGCACCTTTAAAGAGTTAGTTCACACAAAAATTAATTACTCACCCTCATGTCGTTCCAAACCCGTAAAACCTTCGTTCATCTTATGAACGCCAATCAAGATATTTTTGATAAAATCCAAGAGCTTTCTGACCCCTCCATAGACAGCTATTTAATTACCACTTTCAAAGCCTAGAAAGGTAGTAAAACATCGTTAAAATAGTCCGTGTGACTCAGTCTCCTACACCCTACCCATTTTACATTGTAAACACCATAGATCTATATTATATACACATAGATGCCTCATTCAACTATTCCAGACATGTAGGCATGCCCGCCAAAATATTCACAGCGCTTCACTTTTTCCACATTTTTTTTTATGTTACAGCCTCGTTACAAAATTGATTTAATTCATTTTTTCCCTTCAATTCTACAACGTGAAAGAAGTTTGCTTGAAATCTTTGCAAATTTATTCAACCAAAAAAAAAAATCATAATTACATAAGTATTCACAGCCTTTCCTCAATACTTTGTTAAAGCACCTTTGGCACCAATTACAGCCTCAAGTCTTTTTGAGTATGATGCTGCAAGCTTGAAACAACTATATTTTGGCAGTTTCACCCATTCTTCTTAGCAGGACCTGTCAAGCTCCATCATGTTGGATGGGGAGCATTGGTGCACAGCCTTTTTCAGATCTCTCCAGAAATGTTCAGTTGGGTTCAAGTCTGGGCTCTGGCTGGGCCACTCAAGGACATTCACAGAGTTGTCTCGTAGCCCCTCCTTTGTCACTTGGCTGTGTGCTTAAGGTCGTTGTCCTGTTGGAAGATGCATGAACCCCAGTCTGAGGTCAAGAGCGCTCTGGAGCAGGTTTTCAGTAAGGATGTCTCTGTACATTGCTGCATTCATCTTTCCCTTGATCCTGACTTGTCTCCCAATTCCAGCTGCTGATAAACGTCTCCACAGCATAAGGCTCCCACCACCGTTCTTCACTGTAGGGATGGTATTGGCCAGGTGATGAGCGGTTCCTGGTTTCCTCCGGACATGACGCTTGCCATTCAGGCCACAGAGTTCAATCTATGTTTCATCAGACCAGAGAATTTTGTTTCCCATGGTCTGAGAGTCCTTTAAGTGCCTTTTGGCAAACTCCAGGTGGACTGTCATGTGCCTTTTACTGAGGAGTGGCTTCCGTCTGGCCACTCTACCATAAAGGCCTGATTGGTAGAGTGTGGCAGTGATGGTTGTTCTACTGGAAGGTTCTCCTCTCTCCACAGAGAAACACTGGAGCTCTGTCAGAGTGACCATTAGGTTCTTGGCCCTTCTCCCCCGATTGCTCAGTTTGGTCGGGTAGACAGCTCTAGGAAGAGTCCTGGTGGTTCCAAACTTCTTCCATTTACGAATGATGGAGGCCACTGTGCTTATGACCTTCAATGCTGCAGACATTCTGTACCCTTCCCCAGATCTGTGCCTCGATACAATACTGTCTCGGAGGTCTACAGACAATTCCTTGGACTTCATGGCTTGGTTTGTGATCTGGCATGCACTGTTTACTCTTGGACCTTATATAGACAGACAGGTGTGTGCCTTTTCAAATCATGTCCGATCAACTGAATTTACCAATCAAGTTGTAGAAACATCTCAAGGATGATCATTGGAAACAGAATGCACCTGAAATCAATTTTGAGTGTCATGGCAAAGGCTGTGAATACATGTGATTTTTATTTATTTTTTAATTTTTTATAATTTTTTAATTATTGATAAAAAAAAATGTTGTTGAAGAAAATAATAAATGTAATCCATTTTGGAATAAGGCTGTAACATACCAAAATGTGAAAAAAGTGAAGCGCTGTGAATACTTTTCGGATGCACTGTATATATCTATGGTAAATACAGTGCTGCGCTTCCGAGTTCTACATCCGAACGCTGGCTCGCCAGTGCTCGATGCTGTTCACGTGAGTACCACGACGCATGCGTGTGATGCTGACGCAGGAGCTGGCCAAGTTAACAACTATGTTAATAAATATTTTGCTACCTTTCTGGGCCTTGAAAGTGGTCATTAAATTGTTGTCTATGGAGGGGTCAGAGAGCTCTCAGATTTATTCAAAAATATCTTAATTTGTGTTCCAAAGATGAACGAAGGACACGAGGGTAAGTAATTATTGACAGAAATTTCATTTTTGGGTGAACTAACCCTTTTAATATAGAGGACTTGACATCCACTAAAGGACGTAAACCTTTACGGTTGTAAAGTCTGTTTCACATATCTTCTCATCGTCTTTAGTGTTGGGAAGCTCAGCAAATGTCACCACCCATCTAGTACTAAGCACCTTGTTTGGGTTCTTGTGCTGTTCTGGATTACTTTGTCAACCTTTATTGGATTTCCTCCATCCCGAGAGGGCAAACAAGGTAACATGGCTCATCATGGTTTGCTGCCTTTTGTGGGATAAGGGTTAAGCTGACTTCATAGATTTTGTTGAGAACCTGGTGGTGGCGCTGCATGATCTTGCTAAGTTTTCTTGTGATTAAATACATCAGATGTTCCTTACAATTTTTGTTTTGGATTTAAAAATAGTTTTCATATTCCAGCTTAATATTAATTTAGACATGTCATGTGATATTAGTCAGAAAAATTTGTTTTTAATTGAGGAGTTTATTGAAACCACAATATAAATAAATAAAAAAGCTAAAACAAAAGTGTTCTTGTTGTGTATAATATTTGATACACCAAGCTTTTATGGCTCATATGATCTAGGATAATATGGAGCTCATGCCTATTCAGAGGCCCAAACTAAGCTATAATATGCAATTTGATGCAGATATTGATATTTGTATGGCCAAAAAAGTAAGATGAAATTCTGATTGTAATGTAAATCAATGAGATATTTATAACAGTATATCAGGCTTCTTACATAAAATATGCATAAAATCAGTTGTCACTCTATATCTCACAACATAGTATTCCTTAGTACGGTCATATTTAAATGCTTATAGTTTTATGATCAAAGCTCTGAAAGTAGAAAAACAAAACCAAGTCAACTGAAGAACTGAAGAAGGGAACCAATAAATGTTCCTCAAAAGCCTTATGATGTATCATATTTGATACTCACATTTCAGAATAATTAAAATGTTCACCTCAAAAGACACATGTACCTCAGCCTGAAGACGGATGTTTTTAGAATTACACTAAAAGGCTTTTTACTTAAAGTATTATCTGTTGTACAACAGGTTTTCCAGCCAGTTTTGATCATGTTGAGAATTTAGAGGGCCTAGAAATTTGTGTCAAATAGGAATAATGAGTTTCATGATACACTATATTGCCAAAAGTTTTGGGACGCCTGCTTTTACATGCATAACATGAACTTTAATGACATCTCATTCTTAATCAGTAGGGTTTAATATGGAGTTGGCCCACCCTTTGCAGCTATAACAGCTTCAACTCTTCTGGGAAGGTTTTCCACAAGGTTTAGGAGTGTGTTTATGGGAATTTTTGACCATTTGTCTAGAAGCGCATTTGTGAGATCAGGCACTAATGTTGGAGGGCAAACAAGGTAACATGGCTCATCATGGTTTGCTGCCTTTTATGGGATAAGGGTTAAGCTGACTTCATAGATTTAGTTGGGGACCTGGAATCAAGTTGCCTTGTGATTTAAATCTCCACTGCTCTAGAGAAGGCCTTGCTTGCAGTCTACGCTTTCAATGGAACTAAGGGACCAAGCCCAACCCCTGAAAAACAACCCCACACCATAATCCCCACTACACCAAACTTTACACTTGGCACAATGCAGTCAGGCAAGTACAGTTCTCCTGGCAACCGCCAAACTCAGACTCATCCATCGGATTGGCAGACAGAGAAGCTTGATTGGCCACTGCATCTGGACTAACTGTACCACGGTATGGACTAACTGTGTCACGGTACCACACTTGAATTCACTGAACTCCTGAGAGCAACCCATTCTTTCACAAATGTTTGTAAAAGCGTCTGCATGCCTAGGTTCTTGATTTATACACCTGTGGTCATTGAAGTGACTGGGACACCTGAATTCAATTATTCGGAGGGGTGTCCCAATACTTTTGGCAATATAGTGTATATTACTCAACTTTCTGTAATAGCTCACATTGTGACAAGCAATGTGGTATTGCAGACTGAGATGCCTTGTAAAACAATGACTTATCTGAGCAATGCTGTTTCCTTACAGCTGTATATTTACTTACATGGTTTGCACACATCACCCTGTTTAATATACGAGGGAGGAAATGTGTTTAATGTTTACGGGAGCAGGTACATTAACAGTTGGATCTTTGTTAGTATAGCCTACATTAATCTGTCTGATGATGGAGAGAGTTGTGCTGGTACTGTTTGTCTTTGTTCTTCCTTCATGGGTGAGTTACTGTCACTCTTTTGCACACAGAAGGCTGTTCATTTATACCTGAATTAATTTGTTTTAAAGATGCAATGTCATATTTTCAGTGATGTGATCTCTAACAGCAATTTCTTTTTCTTTTAGAACATAAGGCTTATGTCAGGTAAAATGAAAATTTGTTTCTGAACCATATGAAATGTTTTACATTTTGATGAGGTTTGACATGATGTAGTAGACCCCAGTAAAATATAGATCAAATATTACTGATTAATACTTGTCTGATGACCTGATAACCATTTTCCCTGATAATATTTCAGCAATCGTGTCATCCGTGTTTCACTCAGCTCTTTGGACTCAGATCTAGCTTAGTGAATCAAATGAGTTTGCAAAAAGATCTGAAATAGTTTCCAATTCAGTTTGATTCACTTGGACAGTTCAGCACTGAATCATCTACAAAGTTTTCTATAAAGGGATACTTTGCAAGACAGAACAAAAATAGGGCTGGATGAGATTTCCCTACTGTCCATCATATGACAAAGAAAACCCTCTTCTATTGTTTATCCCAGCTAGATAACATTCTGGCGAGGTCATTCTTCCATAAATGTTAATGAATGTTGGCTCTGGTCTTTAATAATATTATCAAAATATTAGCACAAAAATCATATTTTTACATCATTCATTGGAGCGTTTTTTTAAAATATATAAATAGAATAATAATTTTTGTTCAATAAATATACTGTCCTTAAAATATGTTAATATAGAAATATATAAAAAAAAATAGAAATAGTAATTTTAAAAAGCAAATATTCTGAAAGCATTGAAGGAGATCAGATAACAATTTAATATTGATTTACAGTAGTAACAAATTATATTTTATTATATGATTAATATCACATTTTTAAATATGATTGCTTCATTATAAATATGGTGATTATCTCTTGTGGACAAACAACTTATTTACCATCTGAATCTAACCGTGTCATGTCAATAAATGGAAAAGTGAGCTAACTATTTATGATCATGTTAAATAATGGTGCCTTTCGTCCCAACAGCAGGTGCGCCTTTTAACCCAAATACCATACTTTTACATTTTCTTAAGTTATTTAAAAAACTGTTGCTTTAATTACCTTGAACAAAACTGAAAATAACTAACAAGACCTTTGTCTCAAAATATACTCAATAATGTTATCGATCCTCATTTGCTAAACTTAAATCTGCAACATTTTTAAAAACATCAAATGAGCGTAGAATCAACTTTGCGCTGCCATCACACCAAAGATCAGCCGAATTTCCACGTGCATCTTGAAAAGTGGATGTTTTGGAAAATGCTATGGCAAGTTTGTGTGTCATCTTGGTTTGGAGGAAAATCAAATCAAAGGAGCCTTTTACCCCGTTGTACCCAACTACTTTTTTCAGATGGTTCAGAGAACATTCAATAATGTTCCCAATAATACTTGCAAAATGATCAAATAGAGAAAACCTTAGCAAACGCTATTAGAACATATTTATGTTAGCCGGGGTGTATCTGCGATGAAGCAGCTCTTTACTGCGTCTGCAGCTTGTAATCGAGCAGCAAACTCTCTAAAGCAGGTAAAAACGATATATTTCCATATATCCAAAACGGTATCGGGAAAGAGTAGCATGATAGGGAGATACTTTTATTCACTCTCTACACTGTGTTTGGTGTGAGAAGCAGCGGATACAACTTCATAGTAACCTGTAAGTCCTCAAGAAAATGCACATTCTGAAATATTACATATTTGTTGTATTTTATAGTCTTTAAATAAATACATATATAAATACATGGAACTGTATCCTTTTATTGATGCATTTTATATGTAATAACTCAAATTATTTATACCCCAGCAAACTGTCATTCAAACCAAGGCTGCATTTATTTAATCAAAAATGTAGTAATATTGTGAAATATTATTACAATTTAAAATGACTTTTTTCTATTTGAATATATTTTAAAAGTAATTTATTCCTGTGATTTAAAGCTGGATTTTCAGCATAATTCTACACATCATTTACACAAATGTTTGATAATGAGATCTCCAACTAGCTAACTTTTAACAACTTTTTTTAACAAACCCAGAAATTTGTGTTTGTATCCTTAGACAACATATAATGCAATAATTATTTTGAAATAATTTATTTTATTTAGCTTATTTCTTCTTTTTGAAAATAATCTGTCACTTAATCACATATTATACGCCAAATCAAATTGTGTGACAGTGAATAATCAATATGAACTGAGTAACGATGCAGTGAGTGTGCACTATATATGCAAGCTGCTAAAAGCAGACTACATTTAGAAATCAATAGATGCTATTAAGGTTACTTGACAATCTGACAAATGAATCTTAAAACTACAAAAATAAACCAGAACTGATAGAGTATTTACAGCTGATGGTTTAGTGATGCTCACCCTACGTTTTCAGCTACAATATCATTTAGCTCTATATAAGTTTAAAAGCAGACTTGGCAGCCACTTAAGACAGCAGAATGAAGTTATTACAACAATCACACAAGCGGGGTGATATGATGCTATTTTAAAAGTTCATTATTTTGTTTATTGGGTTTAATAGAATAGGTTAATATGCTTTAATGCTCAAAACATGAGCATGAAGGACATTTTTCCACATACGGTACATTATTGCAGTGCCTCTATTCCCAGTCTGTCTGAAACGCGTTGATACAAAGGCACTCCTTCCGAAAAACTCAGAGTGCTCTGATTGGCTCGCACATCCAGTGCGTTGTGATTATGTGTCTGAAATGTTATGCCCCCCTACCATAATCAAGGCTTTGTAGTCAATTGTAAACTGCAGTTAATAATGTGGGTTGACCATATCAGGTCAAGTCAGTTGGATTCGCATGATCAAGACAATCAAGCAGAACCTGCTTTCGCATCCAAACACAGCGACATCACTTCAGTTCATTGAAACCTTGCCTACTTTCTTTGTGTATGCCTTTCTTTGGGTGGGCATTATGCTAATATTTCACATTGTGACGTGCACATTTGATATCTGGACCCTTCACCAAGGCATTTTAGGCAGCTCTGGGTCCGTGTTCTAGGTTAGAATAAATCCCTTTGTGGGAGGACTATGAGCTTTACCTTGCAGCTCTTATGCATGCACACACAGATACATTACACACTAAAGGAAAAGGGAAACTCACTAATGCAACAAAAAAAGGTATAGTTTTGAGGAATATAAACCACTCACATACTGGTTGAGCGGCAGTGATTGTCTGGTTTTTGTAACTTAGTCTATTAAATGTCTGTCTGTGAGATCAATAGTGTACTTGTGTGGCCTCAGGATCAATATCGGCACCACTGGTGCAGCTGGAGCATCCAGACCAAATTATGATTAACAACCCTGCAGCAATAAAGCATTAAGATATGGTGCATCTGCAATTACATAGATGTAAAGGTTAAAAACCAACCATGTTTCATGAGGATTTACTGCATATACTGCATGCATTGTTTGTTATTGTAATCCTTTAATGGCCCCTTGCGTGTAGTGTATATTGTAACGACAAACAGCATTTAAATGGAGCTGTCATTAAACAATATAAAACGTCATAATGGGTCATAGTTCTTAAATAGATGTTGTGTTTATTGCATCTAGGGAAATAATGTATTAATCTGTATTTTTTAAAACAAATTTGTGAAACCTTTTGAATATTGCATCATTATGAATGTCACCAAATCACAGCATTTGCATAGCAACTGAGCAGCTTTTTTGTGAACCCATGGCTAGTTAGTTAAAGAAATAGTTGACCCAAAACGTCTTTATTCACAGCTCTCTTCTGTACAATGACAGTTCATGGTGACGTGGGAAGTCCATAAAAAGTACCACAAAAGTATAATCACACAAAGATTCTAAAATAAATAACTGTTTTAAAAAAAAGGGAAAAAAAAGAAAATAATAAAATAATAATAATAATACAAATGAAAGAAATTATAATCAAATAAAAATAATTTTAGGAAATCATTTTTTTAAATATATTTCATTTTTAACAACAGTCATTTTGAAGTATTTAAGTGAAAAAATTATATGAAAAACTGGTATACTATATATATATATATATATATATATATATATATATATATATATATATATATATATATATATATATATATATATATATATATATATATATATATATATATATATATATATATATGAACAACACATTTACAACATTTATTAATCTTAGCTCATGTTAATTTCAACATTTACTAATACATTATTGAAATTAAAACTAGTATTTGTCAGCATTAATGCACTGTGAACAAACATGAACAAACAATGAACAACTGTATTTTTATTAACAAATATTAACAAAGATTAATAAATTCTCTAATAAACGTATTGCTCATTGTTATTTCATGTTAGTTAATACATATTTATTTGTTGTTCCCATATTTATTTTTACCGTGTAACATGATTATTATCATTAACTAATACTAAAACTAAAATATTTAATTAATTTAAATAAAATTAACAGAAATAAAATAAAGTATATTAAAACTTACTTATTTCATTTCAAGCAACATTAAACTGCAATAATTTTTTTTTTAAACGAATTAAAATGATAAAATAAAATATTATTAAAAAATATTCATTTAAAATTATGATAGGCAATGAAAGGCTACTAAAATAACACTGCTGTGTAAACATCAAATGAAAAATAAAATGATTAATTAATATTAGCCTATACAACTAATTCCACAAGTCCACCACACACACACCATATGATTGCCAAAGGAAAATGAACTGAACTGCATACTAATAATGGCCCAACTGTAAGCTTGCAGATTTTCAGGGGTCCTGCATTTCCTCCGGGAATTGGGGGAGGTGGTTGGAGTCACGTGACTGCAACCCATCCGTGCCGACCCTTTGTTGTTGGGATTTTGGGCAAGGAGATTCGCGATATTGCCCCGAAACGAAAGGCTTGTAAAGAGAACGGAGAGCGAACGCTTTCTACAGGGCGCAAAACAAGCGATACGCGTCGGCTTTTCCTCACACCTAGTAAAACAGACGCGCGAGAGATGCACACAAAGACAGAACGAGAGGCATCCGCGAGCTGTTATTGAGACGCGCACGAGCTCATGCAACACACACAACAGCGAATCCGTGCAAATGAGCTTGCTGTGATCGAAATGCAAGGCTGTTTTTAACCGGAGTGATGCTCACAAGGCTCAGTCGGCCTTTCTGGGACACTAACACGTTTTAAAAGGGAAACATTGGAATATTTTCCGCATCATCCACAGATTGCTCCTCTTTTGTTCCCCTGCACATTTATTTAACAGGTCAAAGAGGAGATACAGATACATCATGTCGGTGGGCACCGGGCTGTTAAGGAGGACCGGACCAGAACTGTCTGTGTTCTGCTTGCTGACCATCATCATCAGCCCAGCGCTGGGATCCGTCCAGTCATCCCACCCGCAGAACACCGACTGTGTGTCCGGCAAAGGAAAGGGCTGTTTAGGTTTGCATTCTTTATTTAATATTTAGCATGGAAATAAATGCATGCTCACTTGTGTCTTTGTTGCAGATATTGCACATTTGCTGTGTGCATCTTGAAGATGGAGATTCAAGCATGGCCTCTGGAGGCTTACGAGATGCAGGCAGTGTAGGGATGCTAAAATGAAACTACCGATGTGTTCCTGTCAAAAATGCATGGGGCTATTTAGATTAGTGTGCATATTTTAACTCCTATTTGAATGGGTTTGCATGAGCTGAAGGCAGGCATCCATCTTTGATGCACCAGATCAGGTGAGACAGTATAAAGGAAAGCGTGAACCCCACCCTATAACATACCTCTCACCAGGGGTCTGTGGTGACCACCAATTCTCATAAACTAGGGAAATTGGTTTTAATAAACTTGATTCTGCTTGGCTTTTTTATAGCTATGTGTATGGTTCTTTCTCTATGGGCAAAGATAGGCCAATTGTAATGTTTTAAGCCACATGTTAATCCTGCTTGCGGCTTGGGAAGGCAACAGTGAGCCCCGCTGTCTGCACTGTCCCGTATGGTGACCGATGGGAGCTCTCAGGCTCAAGGCCTGTTTGAAAAGCCTTGCATGGTGTTGTGATCTTATTTATTGTCTTATACGTCCTTCCAGACCTTTAGAAACATGTGTTCATTGTCCTGTGGATTGGATTATTGATGTTTCCAACCATATCCAAGACTAGTGGAGGTAAAGCCCTGTTTAGTGGTTGTAGTATATAATGTATACACTTGTTTGTTAGTAGAGTTCTGGATATAATTGGTTATTAATTACCTTGTTGACATTTTTACAAACTGTTGACTCGGCTATGCTCTCACCTGATGACTTATTACACACCGACTGCATGCAAAATAACTAGCCATTTAAAATGTAACCTTTTAACATAATGCTCATCTCCATCTTTTGGGTCATAATGTAAACTCTCCAGATGGGCTTTTTTTCCCCTGGCTGTCTTTCTTTTTAAAATCCTGACACCCTTTTTGTCACCTAGAATTAATAGAAGGAAAAGCAGCTGACAATAGCGGCCATTGTGCGCCAGTGTTTTCAGATTCAAAGCTCCAGGCACCAGTGGTTTAATCAGTGGCCGTCCTGCATAAGCGCGGGGCTGGTTTTGTAAAAGGCAGGAACACAATGGAGCAAGTCTCAGGGGCATCAGAATTGCCCTCAGCAGTTGGATAGTACTGACCACAACCAGAAAAAGCACCCTTCATTGATGCCCTTCTCCTTAGTGTCTCTAATTCACTAGACAGCCTATTTTTGACCGCTGCGTTAATGGTGTATCTTTTATTAAAGGGCAAGTGGGTCTTTTGTGAACCTCAAAAAGTGCATTAAATTGTCATTCTAGTCATTGCCTTATATATATATTATAACCCCAGCTATGATTTCTGTATTGATGATGTTCCTAAAATTTGATCTTGGATCTCGGTAAATCAATATTTGAGCATGCCATTAATTCTTGCTTTTACTCATTAGTAAATGATAAAGTGACAGCACAATTATTTTACCCTCATATTTTAGATATAATAAAATTGTTTACCTGATTTAGAGCAGTGGTTTTGAACTGGTTTTGCCTCAGTAACTTGATTTTTACATTGCATTTGTGATGCAACACATTATCAACATTGTTTATTGTACTGAAGGAACAAAATATACTCTTGTGCAAAAATAATAACATTACCGCCATCTGCGTAAGCCCAACAATATCCTAAATTATTGACCTGACATGAGCGAAATAGGAAAATTTGCAAATGTCTAATATCCCAGCAGAAGTGTAATTAACCAGACTAACAAAAACACTGGGCCAAATATTATACTGTACATATGACTACCAAGTGACATGAACTGGCTCCAAAATATTGTATTTAATTGACATGAGAAGTGTTTTCTCATCACTTTTTTGGTACCCTAACCAAATATGATTATATGATCAGTTGTGTTTTGTTATTTGCAATTATTACTGTTTTTTCTGGTCAAGACCTGTAACTCACCACTTCAGACTTAAGCCCACAGATGAACAGCCTGCCTTGCAAAGTATATTTCTTTTGACTCGTACGCATGCACAGGTGTTCGCCACATGCGCAGTTTGGAGCAATCTCTCGCCATGAGTTACAACCCATGTAAATACTGCAAAAAAATTAAATGCGCATATGTGACCTGGGCGTACAAAGTACAAAAATCGGCGATGCGCATACTGTTCTGATGACGAAATTGCCATCATGCGCACTCTAAGCTGACCCTTGCATACGCGTAAAAAGTGAAGAATACTTTGGCCTTTAGAGCGACATCATTTAGGGGCTGTTTACACGACAAAGTTTTAATCTAAAAACTGAAAACTTTGTACGCGTTTTGGCTGTTAATTTACATGACGACAACGTTTTGGGGGCCTGAAAACGCAAGCTTTTGAAAACGCTACCTTTTATCGTCTCTGTGTAAACTACAAAAACACACATTTATGAGAGAGGTGACATCATGTGCATGCGTGTCTAAAAGCATGAAGTACATAGGGCCCTATTTTAATGATCTGAGTGCATGGTCTGAAGTGCCCGGCGCAGGTGCACTTAGTCCGTGTCCGAATCCACGTTTGCTAGTTTAACAACGGAAAAAATAGTCTGCGCGCCTGGAGCAAAAAGGTTGTCCCTATTCTCTTAATGAGTCATGGGTGTGTTTTGGGCATAAAGTGCAATAAACCAATCAGAGTCTCATCTCCCATTCCCTTTAAAAGCCAGTTGCGCCTGCACCATGGCGGATTCGCTATTTACATGGTGGAATTTGCAAGCGTAAAGACTGAACGCTTCTCCAGAGAGGAATCCTTTTATTTGTAATATTTAAACATGTTTGTGTGCTGCTGCGCGTCCCTGTGTGTGTAATAAGCAGAGTGTACCTGCGTTGTGCACCGCCTATAGGCACATAATACT
This sequence comes from Gobiocypris rarus, assembly GCA_023029165.1. Taxonomy (NCBI): domain Eukaryota; kingdom Metazoa; phylum Chordata; class Actinopteri; order Cypriniformes; family Gobionidae; genus Gobiocypris; species Gobiocypris rarus. The sequence continues at coordinate 6,340,052 of CM040924.1, forward strand.
AACACGCCCTTTAAATTACAAAAAAATACTGCGCTATTGACTTTAGACCTGATCATGTGGTCAATGGCATGCCTGAACACACCACATTTTCATACCAGCATGCCCATGGGCGAACAAATGGGCACAAATCCATTTGCTATTTAAACAATGTGGCGCTGGACATGAAAATGATAACCGCGTCGGGCTGAAACTAGCGCTGCATTGCAACATGTGTATGATAGGGCCCAGTAGAACATTTTTAATTGTTTTTGTGAATCCGTTTGAACAGGAATCATTTTGACAATGTTCGTCTTTACGCAAAAAACACAAAGGGAAAATACTTTTTCCATTTTCAGTACATCGTTGTCATCATCAAACGTAGCCTCAATCTTTTATTATGCATACTTTACCCCATGTTTTTTTCTTTTTTCTTACATTTCTTAATGATTATTAAATATAATATTTATATGTTGATGTACATGCATACATACCATTGTACTGAGACCCAAAATGAAATCAAAATCTCTGACCTCAGCAAGAGAACTGAAATGTTACTTGTTCACATTAAGTCAGGCCAATCTAATCTGTACCCAATCTATTGTTCTTTGAATAAGCCATTTGAATTTTAGATAATGTCATTAGATAATGTGTTTTAAATAGCATTTACTTTTGAGTACATCCTGTGCACTTATCAATCAGAGCTCTAATCTTTGTCTGATCTGGACAGTCGCGCTGGCTCATAGCTCTGAAGCTAGATAGAATGATTTCTTTAAGTAGTCTTCAACCCATTTCCTGACCGTTCTTGAAACACGCATTGCTCACAACACAAAGCTCACACATCTGAGAGAATATCAATTGACATGCAACCAGCGTTTTGTATTCAAGGATGCCGGGGTTCTAAAGCAAGGCTGGATATGAAAACCCAACTCTTATACTCATCAGTCAATTTAATGGCTTTCCATTGAACAGACAAACGGCCTCTAAATCACTCCAGTGTGAGGGAGATGCTTTATGCACATAGCTTCCCCGTATCCCATAGGTCTGAAATCAATGGTGTCCACCGTGACAGGGCGAGGGGTCGACCGGAGGGAAGCGGTATTGCAAAGCTTTGCATAATGCATGTGTGTGGATGCAGCGGGTGCTTGCGAACTCATTTAAGGCAATATGTTCACCCTGCGTGCTGTCACGCACTTTAAGCCCATCCTGGGTGGCGTCTGCTTTAGATGTCGAAATATTGTGCTGCTTAGTAAAATTTAAACTGAAAATTTTTATTTTAGGAGATATAACATTCTTTAATTGTTTAGCTGGTTTGAAGGCTAAATGTGGCATTTCTGCACCACTTGAATCACATAAATAACTGTTTTCAATCAGGTTTCCCAAACACTCCCCCTTCTGCCATTGGTCAGACAAACAGATAGCCTGCCTTCAAGCTCACACCATTGGATGAGCCAGTGTTGGTCGGAATGCTTTAACAAATGTTTTAAAAATATAAACTAATGTTTTCCTTAGATTTGTCTTATTAAGCTTGTATATTACGCTGGGATAGAAAGTCCTGGGTTGCTTCTGTTTTAGATACTCAAATATTGTGCTATGCTTAGTAGAATCTAAGCAAAATGTGTTAATTTTTTACCAGATATAACATTAACATTATTTAATTGTTTAGCCCGTTTTAAGGCTTAATGTGTCATTTCTGACCACTTGAGTCACAGAAAGAATGATTGTTTTTAATCAGGTTTTCCCAAACTCTCTCCTTGTCATTGGTCAGACAAACAGATACACCACCTGCAAACTCACACCATTGGTTGAGCCAGTGTTGCTATGCCGGACTGGTCAGAATGCTATAACTAATGTAAACTAATGATTTACTTGCATTTGTCTTTGTAAGTTTGTATATTATGCTGGGATAGAAAGTCCTTGGTTGCTCCTGTTTTTTTTTTGTTGTTTTTTTACCAGATATAAAAACATTATTTAATTGTTTAGCTGGTTTAAAGGCTTAATGTGTCATTTGGGCACCACTGCAGTCACAGAAAGAATGATTGTTTTCAATCAGGTTTCCCAAACACTCCCCTTTTGCCATTGGTCAGACCAACAGATTGACCCGCCTTCAACCTACACCATTGGTTGAGGCAGTGTTGCTATGTTGGGCTGGTCAGAATGTTTAACAAATATTTAAAAATGTAGACTAATGGTTTACTTGCATTTGTCTTCGTATATTAAAATGGGATTGGGATTAGAAATGTATTGGTTGCTTCTGTTTTAGATACTGAAATATTGTGCTATGCTTAGTAGAATTTAAGATGAAAATGTTAATGGCTTAATTGATCATTTCTGTACCACTGGAGTCACAGAAAGAATGATTGTTTTCAATCAGGTTTCCCAAACATTCCCCTTCTGCCATTGGACAGACAAACAGATAGCCCTGCCTTCAACCTCACACCATTTGTTGAGCTAGAGTTGCTTTTTGGGATCAGATACTTAGATTTGTCTTTGTATATTAAGCTGGGATGAGAACGAACATTTAAACAAATTTTTTTTTGGATGAGCTCATCGAACACATTCTTGTAATTAGCTTTATAATTACTTGAATTTAGTGTTTCTGTCATGTAACGTTTTCCGTCATACCATCAAGGTGTGTTTTGTTCCTAAAATGTTTAACTCTGATGTCACGCTTGTGGATTCTGTCAGTTCCACACTGGCGTATAATTAAGAGGCAATTATTTTAAGGAAGCCCGTCACAGATGGTGCCTTCAAAGAGGCCCAGCCCACATAAACCACAATTACTCCCACCCAAACACACTGCCAAATGGACCATGCTGGTAGTCCTTTGTTTCCTTCGCCGTCTGTAGTTATACCATCACTTTGATGGTTAAACTCAAGACAAAGTTTTTCTTGTGTACTTCAGAAGATCTCAACGAAAAATCATTTTCTTCCTCTAGTTATACTGATGGTTCTGGGATAGTTGTAGTAGTCTTTACCAAAAGACTTGTTGGGATTGCAGTGGAATACTTTTAAGATGTTAGATGATGTATCCCTCTAGGTAATTTACTGCAAAATTGAGGTTGAACAAAGTTTATCAAACTAAGTTAATGTTACCAACAGTCTTGGAGATCAAAGCCGCGGTGGTTCCTAAGCACTAGACCGCACGAACGTTGTACTCCTTAACAGTAATGGCTGATGGCTTCATACCTTTGAGTCTTTGATCTCACTGTCTTAGACACAGAGATCTGTATCACGGCTTGTTTGATCTCAAAGACCCGACTATACTAATTATAACAGGACAACTCGACTGCGGTGGATTCTGGTTGGTAGCCATTAACAGCAAGAAGCTCTGGTTGTCTACTTTGTTTTTAGGATGTTTACCACAACTCTCAAGCAATGCATTCCTGGTAACCATATACATTTTACTCCTTTGAAGTAGTTTTAAGTGTCTCTTTCCTTTAGCTATACCCATCACCCACCGATTTCTTCATCGCCTGTCCTCTATAGGTTTTTTTCTCCTTCTTAATACATGTATTGTCTTTTTTGTGTGTGTGTATGTCACTAATATGCCGGAGGCAAAGAGGCACTACAGAATGCAGAAAACCCATATAATGCTCTCGACCCTCACAGCAGTTTACAGTTATGCAATTAAAGCACTGCCCGGAGCGTGCACACTCAGAGATAAGGTTACTTTATTCTTCTTAAAGCATGTTTAAGCCAAACTTGAGTATCTATAGTTAAAATCGTGTGTCAGCAAGAAGAAACTACACTGTTAATGTGTAGTTTTGTGAATCATATGTGATCTAAAATTGTAGAAGGGTAATATATATCTTAAAAAGATAAGATAGAGATTGAGACTTAGTGTGTGTGTATACAGTATACTCATCTATGATTATATGTAAAGTTATGTGTTGACCCTATTGTTTCCACATGCTGTGCTTTTATGCTGATGAAGACCAAACCGGGTCTGTTTTCACAGTGCTGGACTCTACAAGAATCCCCTGCTAAAAAGACACACTTAAATTTCCATACGGGTACAAGCCGTTTTATGTTGCTGGTAAAGCAGATTCATCAGAGTTGCATTTGAGCAGCTCCCTTTAGGCTACATTAAGACTGCAGGTAAATGTGACCCAAATCCATATGTCAGATCGGTTTTTGTCATGACCACATGGAATCTGATGTTTTCTATTCCGATTTGGGCCACTTTCATATGTCCTAAATCTGATACCGGTCAGATGTTTTGTAATGCGACCTCAGTCTGAACAGTCATGCCGGAATTCATGTGTTATTTACATCACTCTAGAGCAACATTTGTCACAATTCTGTGCTTATGGAAGTCACAAATTAAACAAATTATAAGTATGTAGAACTTTCTTTTTTTTTAATGAACTTTCTATTGTTTCTTGTAATTAAGACAAACATACATTTAACTGAAACGGGCCTGTGATTTCTATTTTCCAGCATGCTTTGCCATGGCACTCAAAAGAGAGAGTAAATGCTTAATGCTGTCAAAGCATTGTTATCAATTAGCAAGATTCCTTTACTGAAAAATGTTTACTTCTAAAAATATTTAAGTTGAGATTACATTATTATTTTAAGTTTACTCACATATTTCAAGTTAAGAGCAATTAAAACATAAGTACAAAATAAAAATCTGCCAGTTCTGCTTACTTAAACTGAATTTCTAAAATTTTGATGTAACTGATTAACTCAATTCTTATGAGTTTTGCCAACTTATTCCGGTTTACTGTGTACTCAAAGTTATAAAGACAGTTGCGAAAGGTAGTCAGTGGACAGCGATGTTTCAAAATATATAAATATAACAGTGACAGCTCTATATAATGAAGCATAACATACAGGGTTTGTATCATAAGTGTTTAAAAACTGCTCTTTTTTTGCATCCTCGTCTTTGTTTTTATATTGCCTGTGCATAAATTTGCAGGCTTTCTCTGCAGATCACGCTATAAATAAATGCATAATCACTTACTTTAATGTTCTTAGTGTTTTCTTCCGTATGCGTGTTACGTGATGTCTTGTATCGTTCTTTTGCTCATATGGGTCAGTTCAGGATCTGTTGATCTGTTCACACTGGAATCTGATATTGGCCACATTTGAAATAACAATGTGAACAGTTATACAAAAAAATTGGATATGAGCATTAAATCAGAATTGTGCACTAAGGCTCGCAGTAGCCTTAAGACTCAATTTTTATATGATACTTGGATTGAACTTCTTTTAAAAATATCTTTAAAGTGTGAAATGTTATGAACTGCTGAACAAAGAGCAAAGCAACTATAGGATTCAGTTAAATAGTCCTTGAGATGGGAAAGAAGGCCTAAGTTTGGCTATAACGTCCTTGCTTCCTCCTTTTTAATAAGGGACACTTTGCGGGTCTATTGACCCTTTGAGGAGATGAGTATCGACTGGTCTTGAGCGGATGAGCTGTTTGGCTACAGGCAATGAACTGATGTCCTTATCTTTCAAATGGCATTGATTTCTGTCGCTGCTCTGATTATCTTTGCGCAGTGTGAGATCTGGGTCTCCCCTCTGCCCCACTTCTGCCCCACACACATTGTGCATTGTATTTGTTTGGAGACGTACACTTGGAAATGGGTCAGTTCAGATGAGGGACGTTTAAGGAATGTCCCATTAAGGAAGAAGTTGAATGAGGTTTGCTGTGAAGGTTTGGCCTTATCAGTTGGTATATTTGCCATTTGAACATCTCCGTGAGTTCAACAGAGGAACTTCTTTTGTATTGGTGAAATAGACTAGCATGAATAGTACATTGTGACGTGAATACAGTAGTGCATTTTTGCACTGACAGCAGATCATATAGAGCATTTTTCCGCAACAACCTTAAATATTGCTTTTATTGCTATGGAACTTATATGTGGGAAATGGAACATACGATGTGGATCTATTTACAAAAATTTACACAAAAGTTATCCTAAACTTTGTACAGCTGTATTATTTGTGCAATTGCTCATTTGCTTATTTTATTACGGTTTATTTGTCTTTAATAATGTTTGAAATGTATATGAATTAGTCAAGTTGTTTTTGCTGTGGTATTTTTGTCAAAGGGGACCTATTACACCCCTTTTTACAAGATGTAATATAAGTCTTTTAGGTTTCCCCAGAATGTGTCTATAGAGTTTCGACTCAAAATACCCCACAGATTATTCATCATACCATGCTGTAAATGCCCATTATTGAGTGGAAGGAAAATAATGCTGTTTTCGTGCATTTATCTTTAAATGCAAATGACCTGCTTCTCTCCGTCTGCTTTCCAGAAGAGGGCGGAGCCTACAGCTTGTGCCTCGAATACGTGGATACTCAGATACATCATTAAAGTTTATTATCTGCATGTCATCTAAGTCATATCAGTCTAAACTTCTGATGTATGGTTTTCTGAGCGCACACATCCGAAGCATCCCGTGAGAATTAAACTAAGTTCTCTTTCACGTCTTATTGCTCTTACACTGTCAAATACACAGAAGGTTATTTCAAAAACACACAATGTTCACATAAACAGTCGGTTATGACTGTGAACATAAACAGCAAGTAAAGAAATCTCATGTGTATATCAGATCTGTGTATTAAAGTGAAAGCAGAAATATACACTACCTACTGCTGTTTATGCTGTTAATATGAATCAAACAATAAAAGAAAAACAGAACATCACTCACTGTTCTTGACTGAATAACTTTTGTAGCTTTAATAAGAACATTTCTTACTTGAACGCTGCTGTTAAAAGCTCTGGTGAGGAGATAAACATGACGGACTGTGTACAGCTCACTCAGGGCAGGGTTTATGCTAATAGGGCAGAGTCCGTCAGCAGTCGTGTGATAAGCAGGCTGTGCAGTGTGATGTTACACTGCTAGTATCTGCAAATGGTTTCTTCTGAGACACTGCTTATGATTTATGCGGATAAAAAAAGGAGTGGGTGGATTTTACCTTTATAGGGTGGTTGTGTACACACACTGCCGACACATTTATATTCAAACACCATGTAAAAGTGGATTTTGCATAATAGGTCCCCTTTAAAACCATAGGAAAATGTTAGTTCTTTAGGCTGCTGATTTTTGTTATGTAAATCAGCTGCAACAAAACATTTAGCCAAAAGACACTGAATAAATATTTTTGATATAAATGTTTGACTAAATGTTTTTAATTGAAACTGGGAATTAGAATCGATAAGTAGAAATTCAAACGATACCCGACCCTAGTTATATTACACTTTGCAATAAGTTATACCCTTAAGTTAAATGCATTACCGAACATTAGCTATCAATGAGCAAAACATTTGTTACAGTATTTATTAATTGTTAACGTTAGTTACAATTGTTATTTGTTGTCTTAGGTCTATTCAATAAAATTACAGATGATGTTGACATTAACATTAACTAAGATTAATAAATGCTTTAGAAATATATTTCATTGTTAGTTAATTTAATGCATTGGTTTTTAAACCTGTCCTGGAGGCACACCAGCCCTGCACATTTTGTATGTCTCCTTTATCAGACACACCCAATGTAGTTCTTGCAGTCTCTACTAACGAGCTGATGAGTTGAATCAGGTGTGATAAATGATGGAGACATACAAAATGTGCAGGGCTGGGATGCCTCCAGGACAGTTTTGAAAACCACTGATTTAATGTAATGAACTAATATTAACTAATGGAACCTTATTGTAATCATCAGATATAATTTTTGGATTTTGTACATGTACTTTTAAATACCATGTTGTTGTTGTTTGTGGTTGTAACACATTTTATGGACAATTGATATTCTAAAGCCATGTTTTTAACACAGTACCATGGTATTACCATGTTTTGTGGACATGGTCAATGGAAATACTTTTTTCTGGGAAAATGTACTGTTGTAATTTTGTTTTTGTAGCCTAGAAATCTAGACGCACCCTAGCGGCAGAATTTATTTTGCCGCGAGCGTAGTCTAGCAACTCTTGATAGACCTGAGAGCTGAAAAACCAAACTCTGGTCAGGCCAATCACAGCGTGTGTAGCGTTGGTGGGCGGGCTTAACATAATGACGGTACATCACGGCAGAGTTGTGGAGGTTTTGCGTGCTACTCGTAAACAAAGAAGCTGACGAACAGTGTTCTTTTGAATTGGCTTTGGCCGCGACTCTGGAAGACTTGGAGTTAAGATTTTCTTTGAGAAGAGAACAAAGAACGGCACTGAAGTCATTCTTAAGAAAATACGTTTTGTTCGGAGTTTTGCAGACCGGATATGGCGAAAGTCTATCAACTAACGTAAGCTCGGCTTCACCTTCTTCTTCGCTCTGCTTGGTTGTGGCACTCACGGCGCTATCCAATTGCAGAGGGAATTTGAAAGACAACCGTTTATCCCGCCCCTCGGATTGAGCCCTGTCAATGGTGAGTTTCCAGACCCAACATCTTGATGTGGGTCTGGCTTGTCAGGCTAGTGTTTTTGGATTACTTGTAATACTTTAATACTTTGTTGTTGTTGCAGCTGATTGGTTCTCTTAAAGCCGACTGCTTTGGCCAACTGATCTGTTTGTTCTGTCTATGTAACATTTATTTTCGCCCCAGATCGTCTCAGCTCAGTGCAGCGTGCCATGGGAATTTTCCTAGCCCTCCACCTTCCCCAGCACCACCTGCCTAGATCTGCTAGGGTTTTTTTTTACTACTTTTCTACTCGCAACAGCTCGCATTCTATTCACTGCATTTCACTGCTAAGCCTATGTACACACCACTCTTATCGATAAATGCTGTGTAAATATATTCAACAGCTGTCATTATTTATCATACCTTGGTCTATATCAAAGTATAACCATGGTATTAGCCTATCTCAGATGTCACATTGTCCTACTCTTTTGAGTCTATGCAATTACTTTTATTCCTGTAAAAATAAGCTGTGAAATCAAGCTCACTTTGACAGTGAATTTATTAGCACTCGCTTTATTCCCACAGGTGCCAGACCAACACATCACTTATCACAGCACTTTAGCACCTCCACAGATTAACCTCTCGTCTGATTTAAACAGCCTTATTAATTAACTTCTCAAGCTGCTCCTCCAAACTTCACTTGTCTAAAGTCTGTGCATTGGTTTTATCTGGAACACTTCCGCTCTCTAAAACCACTTGGCTGGGTTTCTGTGGCCGCAGCATTTGTGCCATTTTGCAAATGCGTGCACGGCTCGGCCACAAGCCAGCGAGCGTCTGTAGTGGCTTTAAGTGTCTGCTCCTCATTACCGGGCTGTCTTACGCTTCATCTCATCTGCCTGGATTTACACAAGGGTTACGGCTGCCCGGTGCCCTTCATTTTCATGGCCAATGACCTGCGTTGGGATGCTTTGTTCTTAATTTAAATTAAATCTTCATTCATATCCTGGGGATAACAGTGAGAATTGTTATTATAGGATATCTAGCTCGCTTTGAAGAGCTTTGTTTTTATAGAGTCAAATATAAAATCAAAAGATTCTGAACATCCATTTGCAACCCTTATGGTTGACACATCCATTAACTATAACACACAATTAAAATGTATTTTGATATAGTGTTATCATAGGTGGTTTAATTGTCGTTCCAAACCTGAATGACAGATTTTAGTGACTGTTTTTTTTACGTTTTTGGCCAAATAATGAAAGTCAATTGGGTCCAAAACAACCCAATTTGTCTTTTTTTCAAAATATATTCATGTTCCACAGAAGAAAGAACAACGTGAGGGAGAGTACATTTTTGGGTGAACTGTTTCTTTAGTCCTGTCTCAAAGGTTTTGTCAGCTGTTTGTCAGATGGAGGTTCTGGCCTTGCTTAATTTCGGTTAATATTAATAGGCTTCATACTCACAGCTAGTGGTCTGAAATATGAATGGCAGTTGACTGTTGACAGCTGTTGGACACATGCTTTTTACAGCTGCTTTCTTCCAGCAGTCTGATTTTAGATCAGTATGTTTCACATCTTTGAAAATGGGTTGAGGAAGCTGATCCTGGGCTAGAACTTTAAATTAACTTCCTGGTCCCAGTATAGAAGGTTTGTTTATAGGCTATATGGATGAACATTCATATGGACCCTCATTAACACGGCATAACCACATTGACTCATTAAAAACACCGACATTTGTTAGCCATCTGCTGAACTCCAATTTTGAGGGAACACCAGAGGCATTCTTATGGAAGCACAATTGTGGGTTTATATCTCACAATTCTACGAAAAAAAAGTCAAATTTTTTTATAACTATGAATTATGAGTTATAAACTGTGTTATAAACGGAATTGTGAGAGTCGCAATAAAAAGGTAATCTTGCAATTGCGAGTTTATATCTCACAATTCTGAAAAAATAAGTGATATATAAACTCGCAATCTGAGAAAGTCATAATTGCGAGATGAAAAGTCGCAATTAACTTTTATTTTTTTATTCAATGGCGGAAACAAGCTTTCATAATATTGCACAATTCTGACTTTATAACTTGGTATTTTGAGTTTATAACTCCAAATTTGGACTTTTCCCCCCTCAGAATTGTGGATATAAACACAATTAAGAATTATTGTGAAACAAAAAGTTGCCATTACCTTTTTTTTTTATTCCGTGCTGTAAACCAGTCCTGACTAGGCGAGATAAAACATAATCAAAGGAAAGAAAATGTTTTAACATCTTTTTTTTTCTTTAAGTATAAGAAAGCATAGGTTAGTGGTACAATTTTTCTTTAGCATGACCTGAACTGCTTGTCTGACTATCACCAGACCAAGCTCAATGTAAGACTGAACACTGGTCTGGGGAGTCTGCTCTGTATTTTCTCCTGCACAAGAGGCGTGATCAACGAGCATAATTCAAATGACTGTACGCAATTGGATAGTCCTTCAACCAATCAGACCACAAGAGGCGTGATCAACGGGCAACGACCCATCGCTTCTCTATCCGTCATTGTGTTAAACCCACCAATAGCGCGGCAGGTGGATAAGCCAGTCTGTGATTGGTTCCCCCAAAATGTAACAGAAGCAGTAGAAATGAATGTACAGGTTTCCAGACTGAGCTGCAGGGAGAAATCAAATCACCGGCAGATCAGGCTGGGTTTACCCATTCTACTGAACTGCAATTTGACAGCAAGTAATGGTCATGCATTTTCGCTGAATGTAAAAGTGCAGCTTTTTGCTCTATGAGAAGATTGAAAAGAAACTAGCATGCAAGTCAAAATGTTTTAATACCTTGCAAAATGATCAAGACCAACAAGTTTGTTGATGTTTGGTGTTTAATCAGCCTCTGTTGTGTCTCGTCAGATTTGTCAGAGAAGAAGAGCGACCTGCGTGTGTGCGACGCCACCACATGCCGTTACAACGGGATCTGTCAAAGCAATGGCGCTGACATCAAATGCGTATGTCAGTTTCAGGTACGCACTTTACTTCTTTTATTTATTACTTTGTAATGTTCATTGTTTTTATGAAACATTCAGATTCTAAATCAGGGCTCCAAACTGCGACTAAAACGGTCGACCAAAAATATTAATTTGCGAGTGATATTTTTGCTGAGACCCAATAAATGTACGTTATGATTAAGAAATCGCGTGCCTTTTTACCAGCATGTCCTGTGATGAGTAGCCCATCACATCTTTTGTTGTGTTGATGTAATAAAATGTTTTCCGAGTCAGAAACGCGTGTCCAAACGGAAAATATCGGGCCTTTTCAAAGTCCTCATCTCTACCGAGCAACAACACTGACGGCTGTGCATAATCGCAGGAAGATTTGTACTTAACTGTCACCTTTAATATGTCACTTTTAATGTGTTTGTTAATTTTATCATGTTAATTATGTCACTTTTAATGTTTTTGGTAATTTTGTCGCTCTTTAATGTGGCCTGACAGATCTCTCAATCAGCAATTCGACCTTGGAAAGAGCTTGTGTATCATGTCATGTAACGTCAAATTTACCTCAGAAAAGACATTCAATGCTCTTAAACTTGTTAGTCAGCTAGAAAAAAGCTATAGAAAAACACATTATATCGCTATATCATGCACTGATCTTTTTAATTTTACTAAACCTGTTGTCTACATGAGAAGGAATGGAAGGAGCTAAAAATTAAATTAAACAGCACCCACATAATTGCATGTGAAGAGCTGCATTTCACTATTTATCTGCCTTTCACCAAACTATACTCATTGGCCAAGTGATGCTGACATTATTATGGTCTGTGACACTGATTCAGATTCTGTGTAAAGAATGATTCTTTTGTGACTACGTTCTCAAATTGGAAAAGCAATTCAGTTCCTATACTTTAAGTGAATCTTAGTTCCCAGGACATCCAAAAGATGGATTAATTGTTTTTTTGTTGTGTGGATCCCTGTAAATTCTGATTGGAAGAATCGCATTCGAAGCCTTTGCACAGCAAACATAACTAAACGCTACATAGTTTGCCTACATTGTCTAATTAATTATTTTACTCAATTATCAGTAATAAATGTAACTATTTTTTGACCGTGTGTGTGTTTTGTCATAGTACCACTTCTCAAAACACCCCTTAAGGCCCGTTCACACCAAGCACGATAACTATAAGGATGAAGATGTAGACATGTAAAACTGTTTTTAACGTAAAAGGATATTAGAGTCCACACCACAACTATAACGGCACAGAGAAACGATATCGTTGAAATCACTTTCAGATCAATTTTTCCAGCTGATGAATAAAAACATTGACAGGCAATCAGAATCCATCCTGCTTTAAAGAGCTAGATTTAGAGGGGAATACAACAAAACTGCAGCACGTGCTGAAAATAAACAGAACAATATCGCTGGAAAGGATGCTGATATAGTTATCATTATCATTATTTTTTAAAGTTATCATTTTTGCTTGTGAACTACCCTTAAAGAGATAGTTCACCCAAAAATGACATTCTGTCATTTACTCACCCTTATTGTTCCAAACCTGTATGAGTTTCTTTTTTCTGTCGAAACTAAAAAGAAGATATTTTGAAGAATGTTGGTAATCATTTGAACGGCTCCCATTGACTTCCATAGTATTTTTTTTTCTACTATGGAAGTCAATGGCAACCCTCAACTGTCTGGTTACCAACATTCCTCAAAATATCTTTTTTTTTTTAGCCAAACACGAAGAAAGAAACTCAATTCCTGGAGGGCCACAGCTCTGCACAGTTTAGCTCCAACCAGCTTCAACTCACATCTGCTTGGATGTTTCTAGTAATCCTGGAGACCTTGATTAGCTGGATCAGGTGTGTTTGATTAGGGTTGGAGCAAAACTGTGCAGAGCAGTGGCCCTCCAGGAATTGAGTTTGAGACCACTGGTTCATTCATGCCAAGAAAGAAATAGCTAAGCTATAATTATAACTATTTTAGTGTCCACGGCATCAGATGTAATGTTACGTTTACGTTTTGTGAATATATTTCAGTGCTTCTTTTAAAGTTGGATGGATTTTGCTTGGCTGTCATTGTTTTTATCGTTCATCAGCTGAAAAAAAATCACTTTAAAGGTGATCGTCGTTCCACTCTGTTTTTATCGTTGTAGATGTGATGTGGAGTCTGCTATTCTCTAAAGGCCCATTCACAGTATTTTCTGTTTATTATAAGTGTGTGCGGCTGTTTTGTCGTCTGCAACTTTAAATGCTCAAGCTCTTTAAAGCAGAATGGATTCTGATTGGCTGTTGTTTTTATCATTAATCTGTGATTCCAGTGATATAATAGTTTAATTATTTTTAGAACTATATTGTTATCGTCTTTGGTGTGAATGGGCCTTTAGAGATACATTGATTTTCTTTTTTTAAACCTATGATTATAATTATCGTTCTTGGTGTGAACAGGACTTCATTCACATACTATCGTGGACTTATTGCTGGTTTAATGGCTTCTGTCAACTCTTGGTCCTCTGAGAAAAATCATTGAACATTGAGAATTTTTTGTGCTTCAGAATAATCTCTCACATTATAAGGCTGAATCAATGCTTTAGCATTTACCTGCATTTATTTCCCCCTTCATTGATCAGTGAGCCATCTAAAGCATATTAATGTGAATAATCACGTCAGAAGTGGCTCAACTCAATACTACATCCATCTCCTCAAAACCACCAAATTTCTTGATGTATCTGAGAAGCCTCTCATGTATCGTGTTTGCCGCAGTGCTCGAAGAACTACGTCCCTGTGTGCGGTACAAACGGAGACACCTACCAGAACGAGTGCTATCTGAAACAAGCAGCCTGTACCCAGCAGAGACCCATCTTTCTGGCCTCTGAGGGCCCCTGCTATCCTGGTGAGTCCAGACTGTCTCCTCCACTTCCTGAAATGAAAACCTAACATCTTCTGCCTTAGTTCATATTACACTGACTGTGCTCATTTTATTAGAACACAAGTCACAAGCACTTTTTTTTAAGATGCTGCAACAATCAGTGTTGGTCTGTGAGGGGATTTTTGGGGGTGGCTGGTGTTGTAAATTGTATATATATACTCTTCTGCTCATCAAGAATGCATTTTTTGATAAAAATACAGAATACAGTAATATTGTGAAATATTATTACAATTTAAAACAACGGTTTTCTAATTTAATATTATATTAAAATGTAATTTATTTCTGTGATCAAAGCTGAATTTTCAGCATCATTTCTCCAGTCTTCAGTGTCACATGATCCTTCAGAAATTATAATAATATGATGAACTTTTTCAGGGTTCATTGATGAATATAAAGTAAAAAAAGAACAGTATTTATTCAAAATAGAAATCTTTTGTAACAGTATACTCTACCATTGAAAAAAGTTTGGGGTCTGTAATTTTTTTTCTTTCTTTTTTGAAAGGAATTAATACTTTTATTCAGCAAGGTTGTGTTAAATTGATTTTTTTTTTTAAAGTGATAGTAAAGACTTATATTGCTAGAAAAGATAATATTTTGAATAAATGCTGTTCTTTTTAACTTTTTCATATTATTTATTATTCATTCACTCAATTCATAAAACAATTCTGTATTTTGGATCAAATAAATGCAGGCTTGATGAACATAAGAGACTTCTTTCAAAAACAGTAATGTTTTAAAAATAGTAATGTTTCCAAACTTAACTATATATATAAATATATATATAGTTAATAATATGAGAATAATATGTGTGTCATTTATGTCTGGTTATGTGTTTTTGAGAATCCAAAGACATGTCAATTTGATTATTCGCACTAGAGGAGAATTAGAGGTCAGCAGCCTTTGCCATTTCCATGTATCCTTTAATGTCAAATACCTAAGACAATCAAATTATTAACACAAATTCTCAAAAGTCAGATTGAGAATTGATTTATCTTTTAACCATAAAATTGAATAATAATAAAATAGAGAAACTTATACAGGGGCTTTTTTTTGTCCCAGCATTATGAATTTCTGGAGCATTTCTATGGAAGCCACTGAATAAAATTTTTTCAAAGTGGCTTTTTTTTCTAACAATTGCGAGTTTGCATCTTGCAGTACATTTGCGAGTATAGCCTAAAGTCAGAATTTTTTATTTTTTAGAATTGGACTTTGGATTTTGTGTGAAAAACAATTTAAAAGATTATTGCGACTTATTCTGTGGCAAAAACAAGCTTCCATACATTTCTGTCATTTTCAGTGACATTTTGCTTCATTTTTTACTCTAATTTCATTTTTCTAATTATAAAAATACATTTTTATATATTTAATTGTAAATGCAAATATGATTAATTTGTATAAACTGTGTAAATAGAATTGTGCAAATTATCAAGGTATTCATTCAAATAAAATTTCATGTGATCTGTTTTTATTTAGAATATTTTTTTGAGGGCCTCTGACGGGCCACTGGTGACAAAATTGCCATCAAGGGACAATAGATGTACTGCCTTTGCTAGTTAGATAGATTTTTCCAAATGAGCAGAAATTCTATTTTAACACCCTGTTTATATGCAGAGGGTTATATTACAGACTCTAATGAGCAGTGTGATCTGATACATGACAACCTTTTATTTTTAGCTCTAATTAATCTCATGATTTCTTTTTATCCGCAAATTACATGTCATGGCTCATAATAATTTGATATGCATGTTAATAATGCATACAAGGACTATGGCAATACGCTGCTGCTACCACTGTATGAACTCTTGACATGGCAAATGTTTATAAATGGAAAGATTAATGGAAAGTCCTCCCTACTTGTTTTTTTTTGTTCCAGATAGCATCTCAGGATCTGGAGATGGAGGTTTGTTTTCTTTTCTTAATATTTTTTCTGACCACTAAAGCAGCCACAGTACTATCAAGGAAATCGATACCTGGTCATTTCTAGGATTTTGTCCTACGGACTTCAAATTAAGGCAGAAATGGGTCACCTCCAATCACTCCAGAGCTCTGTAGATCAGCCAAAACATGCCATCTGAGGTTATTTTTAGTCCTGTGATGCTGAAGTTGCCAGTTCTGTGATAAAAGAGTGACCCCGCGCTGTGCTCGGTTTAAAGATGAAGGCTTGTGTGTACGGGCCGCTCTAGAGCTGTCATTACAGCAAATTACAGACCGCTGCAGGAACTCAAGTGCTGTTGAGTATGTACTCGCTCTGTCCTCTGTGGTCACTTCTGAAATGCATGCTATGCCGCTGAGTATTTTGTATTATTACCTTCCCCAATAAAGAAATTTCCAAATGCTGCTTTAATTTTTTCTATCTTTTAAAATGTATGTTTTAAAAAAAATTCAAGTAAACAAAAGTTCTGTTAATTAAATCAGTAATTAAATTAGTCAGTTAAACATGATGATTTATAATCATTGTGGAAAGCAGTGAAGCAGTAACAAAAAAAAAAAATTATTATAGTTGTATTCATATTTTGAATTTGTTAATATATAGAATTACCTGATGTGAAGGACAAATAGGAGGAAAACTATTAAAGTTACACTATGTAGTATTTTTGCAGTCAAATATCCAAAAACCACCAGGCCATTGTTATATATTTTGTTCTGTTGAGTTTTTACAATATCCCAAATATTTCCAACTATTTGTAAATTGTGAGAAAATTGCTATTTTTACCAATGAATCGGGACATGTGAGCATAGCGTGTGAGGGAGTCGCCTGTCAACTGCGTCATATCTGTGTTACCCTCGTTTCCGGTTTTATTTTGCAGAAAAGCTTTACTCTCACTGGAGTGCGAACAAGTGTCACAGCAGCCGCCGAGCGAACCCACAGAGTAACGTCATAACATCATTTTAAACACACTTAAATGTGTCTAATATAATAAACAGAGCTGCGTTACCTCATGCTAATGACCGGAAAAGCGGAGATTGCGCCGACGACTGTGTCCCGTCATAATAAAAGTCCAGTTGCTTGTGAGAAGTGTGTTTTATGTAACAATCGCTCCGGCGGCCTTACTCCGCTCCCACAGCACTCGCCCCTGCTCTGCTTCATACTACAGTAACGTTTATAACCGCATCCATGAACATGATTTCTGCCTGAGTCCTATCCCGATTCTTTTCCACCGTCTGTGAGGTGAAGACCACATGTCCCAAGATTCTGCGCTCAAACTTGACGTCATCAAACTACTCCTATGTTTTGAACAGGCGCCCTCTAGCGGACGGAAAAGTTGCATAGTGTACCTTTAAACAGCAGTTTAAGTTTAAGTACAGGAAAAATATATAATGTAAATAAGGCAACAACAGAAATTCAGAACTGTTTCTTGTCTAAAACTGGCTATAATGAAAAGATTGTTTTTAATAATGTAATTTAATTTGTGTTATCACTGTCTTACAGAATATGAGGGATCAGGCACAGATTCAGGCAAGAAAGTCACAAAATGCAGCAACTGCAAGTACGGCGCTGAATGTGACGAAGACGCAGAGGACGAGGACTCGTACGTGCTGCATTCATTTCTTTATTATTTCTGATTATGTTGTCTGGACAAATTTAGCACCTAGGAGTTCGTAATTAATGAGTCCCATGTTACTTCATGCCAGCACTT
Organism: Gobiocypris rarus; assembly: GCA_023029165.1. Taxonomy (NCBI): domain Eukaryota; kingdom Metazoa; phylum Chordata; class Actinopteri; order Cypriniformes; family Gobionidae; genus Gobiocypris; species Gobiocypris rarus. The sequence goes on from CM040924.1 coordinate 6,357,914, forward strand.
TCAAGTAATGAATGTATGAAGTTTTTCTTTTCAACATTGTAAACAACTGCCATTGTGTATAATATAAAAGCATGAATGTTGGAAAGAATTCAGCACAATCAAAGCCAAGGAATAACATTACTCCCATGAGACAGGAAGTATTGAAAAACTTCTTTGTATCTAGAGTTTTTCTGCCTGGTTCATTTTACTTTTGTATTTTCATGCCAAGCGCTAATGAACGGTATGGACTAACTCCAGGAGCCACTGTAGCCTCCAAGGATATGAGATTCAAGGAGCCCAGGGAAAAATATTCCTGTGTCAGCTCTTGAACACTCACAGCTAATTAGAGTTACATTACATGAACCAGCAGGGGGAGACGATTACACAGGACATGTCTAAGCATGTTTCAGTATTGATACAGTATGGCCAATATACAACTGATCAATAGAGCACATCTGCAGCTCTGAGTGATCTTATTAGTGACATTTTATCAGGCATGAAAACTTATTGGTATCAGTGTTATTTAATATCATTATCTATGTTACCATCATATGTTGCAAAATTAGAACATCTTATAAAACATTTGCAAATAAAGCAGCGTTTCCCATGTGTTCAAGAAAACAGAATCGTCACTTCCTTGGACATTGGCCAAATATCTGTAATAAAAATGGAAGCGGCTGCAATCGGGGAAGCCACTGTGGCTCTTTTATCCTACATTGTAAATGACTTGCGTCTCAGAGCGCACAGATGAAACGCAATAATCTCGCAATAAAAGCCTGGTGTTTGTGAATGCAATTATATGGGACACTTCTGGGAGGGAATTAAACCAAATCATTTTGATGACAGACTTTGGCTCAGGCATTTCAGAATGATCAACATTTAAGATGCTGTGCAATGCGATTGGTTCACTGGTTAGTCCAGTTATCCAATCACATCCACTGTTGAGGCAAAGTTTATTCGGGCAAAATGTATGCAGTAGTTTATGCACGCCGTCTTATCTGCTAAAATTGTGTATAAATAGTAAATAGTATGTATGTGTTCAGGGCTTTAACAAACATTTGTTACTGGTAAAGTGTTTGTTGTAGCAGTAAAATGTGTTTATGCCTTTTGAATAATTCATAGCGCAAATTCTCACAGCATATAAATCTGTCTGTTGTTGCAGCTGTTCGTGTAAAATCGACTGCAGTGGGCACAATGAGAATCCAGTGTGTGGCACAGACGGAAACTCCTACCACAACCCCTGCCTGGTGCGAGAGGCATCCTGTATGAAGCAGGAACAGATCGATGTGAAACATTTAGGGAGATGCCCAGGTCAGATCCCGTGACACTAACAGCACTGCAGCTAAACGACAAATAGTCTCAGATATCTTACTATTTTATCCATAGTTCCTTTATTTGTTTTATGTGAAATTTTGAATGATAGTTTGTCTACCAATCCGTGTATGTTTTGTTATCACTCAGATAAAGACAAAGCTAAGAAAACTGAAGCTGGACTTCCCTACAAGCCAGAGTTCACTGGTCAGTACATTTCTAATCATCTTTGGGCCCTATTTTAATGATCTGAGTGCATGGTCTGAAGTGCATGGCGCAGGTGCACTTAGGGCGTGTCCGAATCCACTTTTGCTAGTTTAACGACGGATAAAACAGTCGGCGCGCCAGGCGCATGGTCCAAGGGTTGTACCTAGTCTCTTAATGAGTCATGGGTGTGTTTTTGGCGTAACGTGCAATAAACCAATCAGAGTCTCATCTCCCATTCCCTTTAAAAGCCAGTTGCAGCCACGATGGCGGATTCGCTATTACATGACAGAATTTGCGAGCGGAAAGACTGAACTCTTCTCTTGAGAGAAATCCTTTTATTTGTAATATTTAAACATGTTTGTGTGCTGCTGTGTCCCTGTGTGTGTAATGAGCAGAGTGTACACGCGTTGTGCACCGCCTATAGACGCATGTTCCTAACACGAAACCCTTTAAATAACACAAAAAATACTGCAGTCGTTTTCAGTTTCCTCAAAAATCTGTACCAGCATGCACATTGTCGAACAGATGGGCTCGAATGCATTTGCTATTTTAAACGTGTCGCTGTACGTGAAAATGATAACTGCGTCTGACTGAAACTAGCAAAAAACATCAACATCAACATTGTGCCGGATGTATGATAGAGCCCTTCATCTCTAATGTCACCTTAAAATAGTGTTCACAATTTTACTTCCATAATGTGAAATATTTATTTGTGAAGAATATCTAATGAGAAAAAAATGTCTTTATCCATTAGGAATTGATTAGATAGTGAAATATATCTCTATATGATGTGGTTGGAGGTCGGTAAGATTTTTAAATATTTTTAAAAGAACTGCTCACCAAGGATGCATTTATTAGTTCAAAAATACTGTAAAAAACGTAATATTGTAAAACATTATTATGCCATTTTACATAACTGTTTTCTATTTCTATATATTTTAAAATGTAATTAATTCCTGTGATCAAAGCTGAATTTTCAGCATCATTACTTCAGTCTTCAGTGTCACATGATCCTTAAGAAATCATTCTAATATGATAATTTCGCTGCTCAAGATTATTATCAGTGTTAAAAAACGTTGTGCTGCTTTACATTTTTATGTAAACTGTGATATTGATTTCAGGATTCTTAGAAAGTTCTTACAAAATATATTTACTTTTACTGTCACTTTTGATCAATTTCATGCGTCCTAGCTGAAAAAATCCCCCAAAAAACAAGATAAATACTGACCCCAAACTTTTAATTGGTATAGCCATGAGTTTTGAGTTTTTGAGACTTTAGCTCATGTTCACTAAAAAAAACAGATTCATTTTGTTATTGCAGTTATGTAGTTAAACATATTTAATGTAAATTCGGTTGACCAAAATGTAATTAATAACCTCAGAGATTCATATAAATATAAATATAATATATTATAAATAATTAATATAAACTCTAAGGACGTTTATGGACCTAATGTTAAATGCATGTTCATTGTGTTGCCTTTAATCTAGAATAGTGGCTGTTTGTAATAAAGTAGCTTAAAGTAAAATGCATTGACTGTCACATTGCCTTCATAAATTGCGCTGCTCAGCTGTATTGTTCTGGATATTTGAGTTTAAACTCAGCTAAATCTGGGAGTTGAATGTGCTACTTTGAGCAATAGAGTAGTAAAAGTAGTTTGTTCTATTTTTAGACCCAGCAAAAGCCGGTGATGGAAAAGGATACGGCTGGATGCCCGTTCCCTGCACAGATGACTACGCCAACTTCTGCGTCCATGGCCAGTGTGAATTCAATTACGGCATCGCCTCCTGCCGGTGAGCGTCTGGTATTTGGTTGCACAGCACTGTGTACAGGTGTTCATAAAAACATGGCATTTCTTGGGAAAATCTTTCAGATGGTTTCTTGTGTTTCCAAAGGTGTGATTCAGGTTACACAGGGACCCAGTGTGAGGAGATCGCCGACTTTAACATCCTGTATGTGGTCCCCAGTGGTCAGAAACTTCATTATGTGCTAATAGCTGCCATCATTGGAGCCGTGCAGATCGCCATTATTGTGGCAGTGGTCATGTGCATTACCAGGTGAGCACTGGAAGAAACGAACAAAGGACTGGTAGATGAAAATGAAAGCATGCATTAATGCACTTTAATAATATCAAAGAGTTCCATTTACCCCAAATAATGCTCAGTTTAACTAATATTCTTGTAACTGCAGTCACACTCTTGTTTATATGATTTTTGTTGGTTTAAATATGCATGTGTTTATGTGTGTGTAATGTCCTTTTGTTTTTTTACAGGAAATGTCCTAAGAATAATCGTGGAAGACGGCAAAAGCAGAACTTTTCATCAAACAACGCTTCAAGGATGATGTAGCTTGTTTTTATTTTATTTTTTTATACTTTTTGTACCAAGTGGATTACGGTTTTAATGTGCTTTTTGTTTTGTGCTTTGTTAACTCTGGACAATAAGGTTATTTTCGATTTACATTTTATTTCATTATTTTATTGGATGGTGCCTTATTGTTTTTTTGTTTTCAGGACATTTTAGGTACTTGATGTCAGTGGCAAACACTGTCAAATGAATGATAAAAGCCAGCTCTTTTTTGTCGAGTTTTTTTGTTTTTATTTTTCCTTTAGGTTGTGGTGCCAGTTTTTTTAATTTATTTTTTACGTACTGTTAAATGTAACTCTCGGCACACAAACTGTACCACAAAAACGGACGTCCTCCATTTTCATGGAATGTGCTTATTTACTGAAAATATTAACTCTGAACTGTCTTTAACTGCCCCTTTGATTTGATTTTTATTTCCTCAAATCAAGCTGAACACCAAATTTAATTGGACATGAACAAGTGCGCCGACGAAGTGATGACGTTTACGGTTTCTTTTGAAGGGAATTCCAGAGAATGAAATGCAACGTGTTTGACTAGCTAATCTTATCAATGTTGAAATGTTTGTAGTTTTTATGTTCTAATGTTATCGGTGTTGTTAATGTTAAAAAAGAACATTATTGACATTAATTTAATTTTATGAACTGCATATCGCATGACCTGTGAAACTGTGTCCAGTGCTGTAGATTTAATAAAATTTAATTCTCAGTCTTACAGATATTTTGGTTGCCTGTACACATACACACAGTGTAAAGTTCGTTGGTAAACCTTGAGTCATTCAGATGTGGCTTGTCCTAAGTAATACAATCTCTCAGAGTAATCTAATTATAAGAATGCAGTTCAAGTAATTCGACCGGTTAAAATCATTAGCATCATCTTTACAACTTGTCTTACAAAATGTCTTAAAGGAGTAGTTCACCCAAAATCATTTACTCACCTTCATGTGGTTTCAAACCTGTACTGACTCGTTCTTCAGTGAAACGCGAAGATATTTTGAAAAATGTATCTTTTGATTGTATGGACAAAAACTGAAGAAAGAAAGTCATACAGGTAAATGATTTTTGGGTGAACTATGCCTTTAAGAGTCACATCTTGGGTTATCGAATTATTGAACTAACTAATTTAGAAGCAGCTATTTGAAGAAAAAAAGATTTGATCGCAAAAGTTTGCTCACGTGAGATTGTGTGTGTGTATAAGAAAGTGGTTTCAAGTATCAGCTGAATGAAGAGTTCTGGAGAGCTGAAGGGATAGTTCACCCCAAAATGAAAAGTCTGTCATCATTTACTCGCCCTGATGTTGTTCTAAACCTGTATGAGTTTGAACTAAAAAAGAAGATATTTTGAAGAATGTTGGTCTGGTCTGATTAGCAAAATTCTTCAAATGATCTTCTTTTGTGTACATCAACTTGACGGTGAGTAAATGACAACATTTTCATTTTTGGGTGAACTATCCCTTTAAGTCAGCTACGACATGAGTGATGAGTAATTCTAGGCGCCCAGGGTTTAAGAATAGACTGCAGCTGGTGGCATCATTTCACAAGGTTGTTCAGTCCCATCTTAAGGTGGATCATCTTCCCCAGGTTGCACCACGGCAGTCAAAATCCAGCTTGAGGCCAATCTTGAATCATTGTGGATATTGTTATAAGCAAATTGCACCCTCAGTTGTGAAATTTCTCAAATTTGGTAATGGTAAAGCTGGAACCTTTTGTCCAAAGTTGGACAATCAGTTGACCATTGTAGGTAGGACATCTAAGTATTGTTTGTGCTATTCTTTTCAACAAAATTTGACTCTATTATTCGCTTTTCTTTAAGGAAAGTCATCTCTTTGTAAAAAAAAAGAAAAAGTGGTGTGGTTGAGAACGAAGGGGGTTTCCATTATCTCAGCTGTACACGCATCTTCTAAAAATGACGAGGTGTCACCTTACTGTGGATATTTATAACGCTGAATTCATGGTGAGTTGGTTTGATGCCCCCTTCCAACCCCTCTGCCCTCTTTTCTAGTCGTTCCCTGTGTGTCTGGCCTTTGAACCTTGTGTTCCCTATATACAAGAAGGGAGGAGCTTCTATATACTCCAGTACGTTAATGAAGCTCCAGCCAGAGGGCGAGTCCGTCTCATCCAAGAGTCTTCCAGGGCCCACCACGGCCCCACAATCCAGCGTCCCACCCCATAACCCAACACCCTCCTGTGCACCAACAGAAAATACACCAAAGCAGGACCTGAGACCTTCAGCAGTTCTAGTCTAGGGTCCTCACTGTTACAAGGGCAAGCATGGCTGACAAACTGGGACTGGCAGGTGTGGCGGACGAGCCCAGCGCCCTGAACATCTTCTCTCTGCTGGAAAGGGTGTCCGGGATCATAGACAATGTGCAGGCGTGCCAGCAGCGCATGGAGGAGAGGCAGCTGGAGCTGGAGAACACCATGAAGAACATCCAGACGGATGTCGTGAAGTTGACGAAGGAGCACACGGCAACGAGTGGCACTGTGGAGAAACTTCTGGAGAAAACACGCCAGGTCAGCTGCCACATCAAGGATGTCCGTGTGCGGGTGGAGAAGCAGAACGTACGTGTCAAGAAGGTGGAGGAAACCCAAGTCGAGCTGCTCAACAAGAACAAGTTCCGTGTCGTCATCTACCAGGTAAGACTAAATTATCTCTTTGCTTTTTGTGGCATGTGAGTTTTCTTTTGGGTTTTTCTGGGTTCCATATGAAGTTTGGATTCCTAAAGCAGGTCTAATTTTGGAAATGTACAACCTTAGAATAGTGGACCCTTTCATTTGCTCTTGATTGGACCGCCATGCATTGATTATATTTTGACTGTGATCATTTCAACTTTTATCATTATTAGGATACAAGGTCTCGCGTGATCCAAGATAAATCACGATACACCAGAAGGTCATGTGGCCTACAGCCAAAAGCAATACAGTAGGAATGTTCTGCCAGTCCCCACTGAGAATGGAGGATTAGGTTGGCGGCCATTTTATCTGATATGTGGCAGGATGTCTGGAGTATCAAGCAAATAAACCATGTAATGTGATCCATGAAAGAGTACAAATGAATTAATATTCACTCTTTCATGTTTTAGAGAATGAACTATGAAGCCTATTTAGAATATTGCTCTTGTTGTAAATGAGTCTAGAGGTCTGAAATGAGATTAAGATCGATTATAGAAATGATGACATCACAGAGGAATGTTTCATTGCTAAATCTGGAAATATTGTTTCATACGTCTGCAATAGATGTATTACATTTATAGCTTGGGAATCATTTGGTGTAGCATTTGTATTTGGAGGGTTCTGAGTAAAAAAATAAAATAAAACATAAAAAAAACATAATACAAAAGGAAAAAAGGAATAAAATGTACCCAAAATATATTTTTAAAGAATTTTACATACCCTTTTAAGAGTAAATTTTCTGAAATTAAGATAAAAGCTGCAACTCTGTGTGGGGATGGGGTTACATTTTAAAGTACTGCAACAATCAAATAAAATGTTACTTACTGTCTATTTTTATTTACCAATGTCATAATTATGGGGCCATTATGACTAAAAATGTATTTGCTGCTGTCTTCAGAAGATCTATCATAGGAAATGTTCACCATTTTCCATAACAGACATAGATAATTTTCCTGAAGACAGATGGGCTGCCCATGTACGCAAATTAACTCATATTTTCCTACTTTTAATTACTGCCCATGGGTTTGATCGTCTCACCGGGAGCAGAACAGCTGACAGGTTTGTTCATGGTTATTCTGAGAGCTGCACTGAAGCTTCATGTCCTAATATAGTGTTATCGCGTCTGTCAGACTGATGGTTAAAAAAGCTGCCGACCGTGATCAATAACGATTGGACATTAGCAGTTATCAATAGTGATTTTCTAGTATAAAAATGTGCATTATGTTTTGCGACTCGTTATCAGAAGTGTGGACACACAAAGCTGGGTTCAACCTTAATTGGCTTTAGCCCATGATCACTGACAGAGTGAAACGTAACTTGATTCACTTATTTTGTATGCTCGGTAGCGATTAGACATTGTACTGAACTGACTATGATGATAGGTGAATGTTATGTGTCAGTTATGAAACAGTAGGCCTATCCCTTTCGAAACAAATTACCAACCTACCTGATCTTTAATATATTAGCGGCCAGAAGTAACTTAACGTTAGCAGACTCACGGCACTATATTAATTCGGCTGTGGTAATTCTTATGCACTTTTAATACAACATAATTTAAAAATAAATAAAAATTGTTTTATGTCAATATTGCAGTGATTCTCAATTGGTTTGGGTGTAATCCCAGATTTTTTACATTAAGTTCGATATAGACATGTACCGTTTGAAGCATTTAATCGTTGAACTTTATAGCCTGGCAAAGAACCGTTTTAAAGTCTGTAAATTATTAAACGGATGGAAATACTTGACTCTGATTGGTCAGTCGCGGATTCAGCGGGTAACTGTCGACCGCGCTACTTACTTTCACGGCTGTCGTATTCGTATCATTCCGCGTATTACCTCAGAGCTTTAAGTGAATATAAAATAACTTAAAATGTTTCAAGTTTACATTTATGTTGTTACTAGCTGGTCACACTATCCTTCACTTTCTTTTTCTATCATAATTATGCATGATGGATTATATGGTTTCCTTACTCAACATTTTTTTGAAGAATTTGTGACCTTCCACTTGAGAAGCTTCAAGATGACTTCATTTTATTGAATTGTATAGAGCTATACTGGAACAGTTTTTTAAAAACACAATTACATTGACAAAATAAAACATTTTACAAACTATAGATAACTATTAACTGTGCACACATGGAATGGGGTTCTTCAGTACTGTGCAGGCCTACTTTTTAGCCTAAAACCATTTGATTGAAGGATGTGATATAAATCATTATGGTAAATGTATTGTCTTTCCACAGGGGGATAATGAGGTCCCAGCTGTAGCTGGCCCCAAAGCCTCTCTGAAGGGAGCAACAGGCGGAGACGCTCCAACAGACCCAGATGCAACGGAGGCCCCGCTCCCAGACTCAGATGAGGAATACATGGTCGTTGAGGAGGCCGACTCATCTACTGCAGCCAAACTAAAGAAGACTGGCCTGAAGCGTATCGAAAGCCTGAAGCAGACCTTCTCGCGTGAGAACATGACTAAGACCAAAGAGAACCTGGGCACCAAGGTCAACAAGCTGGGTGAGCGCATAGTATCGGCCGATCGACGTGAGAGAATCCGCCAGTCTGGGGAACGTTTCAAGGAAACCATCACGAAAACCGTGCCAGCAAAGCTGAACCTGAAGAAGGAAAGGACGGTGGCTGAAGGTCAGGAAGGAGCAGAAGGGACCACGGAAGGAACGGCACCCGTCCCACCACCCAAGGGCCGCAAGGCCAGCCCTGACGTGGCCTACACGGAGCCAACGGAGAAACAAGAAGGTCCAGATGAGGGCAAGGGCGAGGAATCGGAAGTGCCGATGTATGATATGAAGCAGCTTTCTTAAACGGCAAGTCTGACAGTCACATTTTGGGAAAGACTAATGTACAGATATGAATAAGGTTATGGAGAACTTGAAGGTGGAAAGATTGGGAAGATCAGATATCTTGCTTCTGAGTGAATGGATCAGAGGATTGTGCTTACGACAATTGAATGAGCGAAATGAGGAAGTTGTACACTACAAACAATATACGTAGAATTTTCTTTTTCTTTTGATTTTCTTGTTTACATCTGTTATGGACTTTGGAGGGTTTTGAATGTTAAACCAATATACTGAGATGACTAGGCTATGGTTTTTATTAATTAATTTCAATTCAGCTACAATTAGGGTGCACTCAATGTTTTTTTTTGGTCTTTATTCTGCCATCTAAGGTTAACGCATTATGCAAAAGAAAAGGTTTTTGGAAAAAAAGAGAGCAGATGCTCTCGCAGTACTTTGATGTCATACACCGATTGATCTGCGTAGCGCCACTTCAAGTTGTACACACCTATAGTGAGTAGTGGTCAGCTGGTCATGTGATCCCTATATGGCGTCCCCATGATAGAAGATCTTCATGTAGAATAAAACAGCTTTTTGTAAGACACTGTCACTCACTATTCTTTCTTAAGGGGTAAAACGTTTTTGAGGAAAAATTACTGAGTGCACCTTTTAGGAATTACATATTTTATTTTTTAGGCGTGTGTAAAAGTACTTTAAATAGCTGAATTTACTTTTTTTTTTTAAATGGATAACAGAAGTGCATTTTGGACTTTATCTGGAGAACTTCAAATATATGGTGTTGACTGACATCCAGCATGTCAACAATGAATGAGTTTAGAATTATTATTTTCAATTTAGATGTTGTAGTTGTTTTAGGAATGTAACATTGTGCAGACAAGTCATTTATAACAATATTTTTCTGTACCTTTCTGTGTTGCTCATGTAAACTCTAAAAAAACAAAACATATTTTGCAATCTAACCTTGGTGATGAACCATCACTGTAGTATTTTTAAATAAATATGTTAACTCCATCAGCTGGTTTCTGAAGAGTTTGTGGAAGAAAATGCATTTAGTGTATAACTAGTCATCAAGATTTATTATAAGAGATGTACAATTAATCTGGTGTTTAAAGATCTCAGTAGAAAAAACTAATGCTGCTGTATGGCATGTTATTTCCTATCAAACTTTTCTACTGTAGTCAAATGGAAGGGGAAAAAGGTCACAGGCCACATAGCAGTAATGATGATTAAAAAGCCTAGACTGCCATCATAGGATGTTTTTACACTGTTTGTTTTAATCACACTTTGAGCTCTATACTATGCTTGAAATGTTCATGTGTGAATAAAGAACATGTCACTCAAGAACGCTAGTTGTAATGCAACAGTTGTTTCTTCTATACATTGCTTTTAGTCATGTATACGCATAGTTTAGACTCTGCTATAATGTATGCATCAACATCAATGCACTGTAAAAGTAACGATCCCAGATAGTAGACCGCTGTCAGGGGCGTTTCTGAATAGTTTAAGAAAAACACTGATGCATTCTATTGCATGTTCGTTTATTGCTGCTTTCAAACAAGAAAAAATAATCACATTTCACAATAAAATCCCTCCCATCTCAATGAGAAATTCAAGTGCAAGTCCTACTTCAACACTAAAATAAAATGACAAAATAATGGTCATAAGACATCAAATACAACTGTCAAAATGACAAGAATAGTCATATTACTAATAATAATACATTTAGAAAAAAATCTCACTAACTAAGCAAGAGAGTTAAAAGAATATCCTGGCTTTATTTATTGATTTGCACAATTTTCTAACTTGTTTCTTGTATTAAAATAGCTCTGGACTCCTGGAGCAAATGATAGGTTTATTTACAGTCACAAAGCAAAGCGACTCCCCTCAGTGTCCAATGGTCTGGGTTCTGGCTGCTCCGGAGCAACAGTGAAAAGATGTATGTCAGGTCAGTTCGTCTTGGTTTCTTGTACACTGGGCAGGAGTACAGGTTAACAGGTGGCTTCTTGGTTTCTGTGGTGCTGCTCACCGCATACACATGCGCAACTGGCAAAGGTGTGAAGAGAACCTACCAAACAAGATTATACACATACTGTATATCATGGCTTTGCAAATGAAGACAGTCATACATGACAGATTAGTTGACTTTGGGTTCGCAGGATCACTGAATCTTAGTACTGCATGATGGTATATCGTCACCTTGGGACTATCTGACATTTTTGTCAAAATTTAGTTATTCACATATTCTTAGTCTGTGGCATATTTACATTATGTGAAGTTTTATGTTTTATGTCATGTTTAAATTTTTTGAATTTTTTTGTACATTTTGGGACTTTTTATTTAGGAAACAAAAAGGTTCTTTCTACAAAGTCGAACTCTAACTTGGTACTATAAGGTTCTATTTGCAAGCCAATCAGCACTTTGAATGCACACGAGAGGACCAATGAGCAAGACTGTTCAAAGTGTCAAAATTTAAATGTAAACGCCAGAGACTCAGAATGCAGATAGAACCTTAACCCAAGGTGGTGATGCCTCTGTAGAAATGTTTTTATTTTTTTAATGGGTATAATAGTCAAATTAATTGTAAATAACTACACTACACACAATTAGGCAGCACCCTGGATGCATAGAAATGAGAACAGTGCCAAATGATATTCAATCTCTCCTCAGTCTCAAGCAGCTTATTTGTATATTTCCCTATTTTGCAATTAACTTCAAATATATGCAGTTTATAATGTATAGTATGTTTTTTAGATTACATCATTTGCCGTGCTTCAGGGCTGTCCTGTACATAAAAAGACGTTAACTAATGGAAAAAAATATCACAGAAATTAAGACTGCTGAGAAAGTGGGTAGACACTGTTGCGGTCTTATTATAACACCTAAACTACATGGCCAAAAATATGTGAACACCAGGCCAGTCAGACTCAGAACACCGTTTCTATACGAAACTCACTGTGCACACTGCACAAGGGCATTTTCATGCTGGAGCAGAAAAATGTCCACAGGAAGTCTGTGTTTGAGAAGATTGTATGGGTGTGTGCTTGATTTAATATACCTGCTAACATTGTGTGTAGTTGAAACAGTCAAACCTGTTATCCACGTATTTTTGGCCATTTATTGTCTTAATATATCCTTCCCCTGAATACCTTTGGTGATGATTCTGTCAGTTTTGCATTTCGTTTGTCCCACCCAGCACCATCCAGAAAGAGGCCGTAGATATAGACGCCGCCCACGTCTCCTGGAGGGGGGCCTGTCACATCTTCCTTCATCATGCGAGTGACGTCGTTGAGAAGGACGACTGTGTCTAGGGCCCAGCCTTTAGGCAGATTTTGTCGAGTGGTCTCTTGACGCATTGCTGTTAAGAACCCCTTCAATGAAGAACAGACACTAAATAAGTATGTTACCTGAGAAACTTGATAATTTGCATGAAATTAAAGAGTCAACTGAAACATAAGAAAAGGTCCTGAAATCTTTTGCCCCACCTGTGGATTGAAAAACCCTGTGAGCCAAAACTGATGAGGTCGGCCATTAAACACCCAGTTATGGAACTGCTGGTTCCTCTCAAGAAGTTCAGTAAACCAGAAACCCAGAGACGCAGAATCCCAAGAGATCTTTTGCCAGGTCTTTGGAACACGAGCATCATACATGCTGTCCAAAGCGTCACGGAGATCCTCTGACATTATTATAGTCCCTTTGGGATTACAAAATTATTTGTATTACAATACAAAAAAAGTATTTTTCTGATGATATTGTTGGTTTAACTATTTATTAATAAAACATGAATTTGTTTTCTGTACTGTGGGTGAAAGTTTCTGAAACTCACCATCAATGGCAAGTTTAAGGTCGGTGAGGGTGCTGCGCACGCGACCAATGACACGTTGCATTCTGTCAAGCTCTTGACGAAGGAATATTGTCATGGGCTGGAATGCACCCATTTTTTGTAGACTACTCTTCACCTGCATAAAGTCATTTGAAAGTCAAGTCAAAATGATCACAATACATATAGGCAATAATATAGTTTACAATTTGCGAAGAAACCAGCAATTAAGCAGTTGATATTTGCGATATATTTCCATATTTGAGTTTACTATAGATAAAGTTGGACATACATACACACACACGTATATATATGTACACTATATATGTTTTTTTTATTTCCATAAATCATGTTTTTTTTATTGTGCGTTCCAAGTAATTTCAATAAAACTGCAGTTGAGTTGTTTTGATTAAGTAATAACTAAAAAAATAATACAGTAATTTTCAAAATTAAAGTTATTTGAAAGTATGTTTTCTTATATATATATTTTATTTTATTTTCTAGCAAAAGCGATCCACATTTCATGTTCAACAAGTAATTGCATTTAAAACACACATGCACACAGACTAACAGATGGGCAAGCGGGCTCACACACACAACGCAAGCGTTCAGCATGTAAGACGTGTATGGTGTACAAGGAGTTGCAGGAGTCAACATGATAAATTCTCGACTACTTTTAGTCAGCTTTGAAAAAACTCCCCTCAGCTAGCTAGTGCCTCTTTTCTATATTATATTTTGTTCATGGGAGTGTACTGTAGACTTGCAGTAAGCAGAATGTACTATATATCCAACTTTTAATATATCAATGGGTGATAATATAGTTACATTTTTACATTGTTTTACATTGTAGATACGGTCATAATGGACTCAACAGATCACAACGATCAAGTAAGAGGTGAGTGGTGTGGTCAGTTGTTTTATCTATGCTAATGAGTCAAATATTGAGGCTAATTTGTCACGTGTGTTCTGTTAATTTACTTTTGTATTGTTCATGTATTCTTGCAACACTGGTAGATAGAGGACAGCTTTGGTAGCAATGTATCATATACTATGATATGTATTCTAAAATCGGCTCATAATATCAGGCAGGTTTTGATACTTTTTGGGTCAAATGTGCTAAGGCACGGTCCAGATCACCTACTGTGAGCACACCCTAATAAAGAAGATGCACACCTCATGTGGCACATAGTTAGCAGGAAGCTTTTCTAGCATCTCATTGGCCATTTTCTGGACAGACTCCTCCCTGGTCTCACCCTCCCCACTGCTGCTGTCTTTGGGCTGAATGTTGAGGATGGTACTCAGGGTTTCATTAGCCATGTTGGTCTGGTAAGTGATGTCAGCATTGGGGTGGAGGCCAAATACCTATTAGAATTAGAAATTAGAATCAATAATTCAATTTAAAGTAGTTAATTCGTCATTTGCTCAGTTTACACAGGTAAAAAGGGCATTGAAATGCTTAAGACAAGGCTCAAGAAACAAGTGCAGGACAATAACATTAGAATCAGAATAAAAATGAGCTTTATTCACCAAAAGTGTGCAAACACATAAGGAATTTGTTGTGGTTTCATTTGGTTACAATAGGTTAAAGGATATGCGACCAACCAGCTGTCCCATCAAACCCCAGAGAAAAAGAATAAAAATCTGTATTACCTCAGGTGTATCAACCAATGGCAGAGTCTCAATATGCGCATAGTAATCCTGTAGCATCCTGGCCTGTGGTATAGTATATCCCTTATAGAAGCAGAACTTGTCCCCAAACATGCTCTCACTAAACCAGATACGGGCGAACGTATTGAGCAGGCGTTTGTCCATATCATCTGTGACACGCCCACCATACTGCACCTACAGAACCAATAGAAAAAATATGTTGACAAACGCTTGGATGTGTTAAATAAAAAAAGCTACAAAAACAGTCATGTTCATACCTCTCCCAGCATGTACCGCAGACAATCCCAGTTCACTCCTCTCTTGACGTCGATATCATCCAGGTGGTTCTGCACAAACTGGACACTGGATGTGAAATCAGCCTGGTTGAACTCATAGGGAATATTCCAGCCAAGTGGACCAAATTTGCGTCTCTCCTTTAGTGGGACAATGAGGACAAAATATCTTATATGGCTATGAACTGAAATACATGTTAGGGTCCGTCCACACAGAATGCATCTTTGCATCTAAAAATGCAAGACGCAGCGCTCAGAAATAGTTAAAAAAAACACATTGAGTTCTGTGCTTTTGAGGCGTGATGGAACAACTGAAATAACTAAACGGCAGAAGAGATTGCTACTATTTTTGACATGGAAAAAAGAAAATAATCGCACTGGCTATCCAGACAGAACCACTATGAGTGCCTCCTCCACCATGTTGGCGTCAAATAAAAGAGTTGCCATGCCAACTTGATACTGTTAAAAACAAGCTTGCAACGCTTGCCCCGCCTCTGGGGTCTTTCGATTGGTCCACTGTTTTAGAACTGACATTGATGAGCGGCACGGTGTGTAAAAGTTGAAATTCTTTGAACTTGATGTCTTAAAAACACGGGATGCTGGAAAAGATGCAAGATGCTAGCGCACTAGATTCATTTTATTTGCATATTTGACTGGTGGAGTGTCTCTATTTGTTTTGACTTAATTTTTTTTTTTAAATATTTATGTTTACTTGCATGTCATGTGACCATTAACCAACATCAAAGAACCGTGAACATATGTGTCATTACATTTTTGACTAACAGCTAACAGACTACAATTTAACTAACAGCGGTCCTGACCTGGACTGTGGTGTGGAGGAAGGCCACAGCATATAACAGAGGTCTCCACTGAGGCATGTTGGTGATGTCCAGCAGTTCTTGAGTTACACTATTGTATGTCCGCTTGAGTCCGGCCTTCACCCCTGCATCACAGATAGTTAACATAGTCTGCTGCAATAGTTAACTCTGTTTTAAATGACATTGACTACAGAAAGCTATTCTGATAATGATAAATCTAGCAAAAGAGGAAGCAACTGTAGAATGAACATAATAGAATGAACAAAAACAGAATTTCCCCTTCTCTACCTTGCGGAGGCTCATTGGTGAATTTAATTGAAGACTGCAGGAAGTTAATGGGGAACTTGGGGTGCATCTCTGTAGTCACCCAAAACCTGAAACTGTCCTGGATGTTCTCTGCTGTGGTGACGGTCTCTAGACCTTCGTCCAGGAAATCCAATCCTAGATGGCAGTTCTGCAGAAGTAACCAGCCCCCATCAGACATGCTCTGGGCTAGAAGCCTTCTTGCATGCACTTCCTGTCCCTGTCCCATGGAGATTGGCCGGCAAGGAACGCCCTACAAAATAAGAAAACTTTTGAGAAATATTTGGAGTCATAAAAGCATCACATCAAGCTATATTATAGTTTCAATGAAACAAGTGACAGTGTAGGGTGATACGGAGGACAGTCTGAAGAAAGTGTTTGACTGGGGCAACAGTCAGACTTCAGACTGCCTCAACTGACCAATAGGAATAAAGTATTTTAGAAAAGCATGTAATAATTGATAATATTTATTCATACCTTCGACTTGGCGAGCCTCTCTATGTTCTCCGTGGGATCAGAACCCATAGACAGGAAGCAGACTAGAGGTATTCTCTTCTCACCTTCTGAACACATGGACTCCATATCCAGAATCACTCCCTCTGCATACTTCACCCCCATTGATTCGGCAATGTATTTACGTGCCTAGCACAGAAGAACAAGAGTCATTTTAAATACTTGGCAGCATCAGTTCAATTATCAATTACCTCAAATGAAAATATATAGAACTGAAAATTATAGAATTTCTAACATAAATTCTCCTAAATAATGTTATATTACTATATTTAGATTAATAGCATACACACTGCTTTGAATTAGCGCAGCAGCTGTTATGATTATATATATATAGTCCCTGACAAAAGTCGTGTCGCTTATCTATTTTTAGAAACACCTGCTATTAATCTGATTTTTAATTCATCAATTGGTGTTAGAAATAGCTCATATGTAAAGCTAAAACCCTCCCAAATGATGTTTAATGCACTGAAATAAATTAGTTTCACTGAAAAAGATTTATCATTTAATCAAGACAGAAAGGTCAAATTTTGGCAAGACAAAAGTTTTGTCGCCTATACAGAAATTGAACAAATTTACTGCAAATACAAAAATATGTCAGCAAATTAAGTAGTGGTGCTGTGAGATCCAAATTTAATATCTTGTATGACTTCCATGAGCTTGAAGGACTGCATCCATGCGGTTTGGCATGGATTCATACAATTTATTGATGAAGTCATCAGGAATAGCAAAGAAAGCAGTCTTGCATGCCTCCCAGATCAATATTCTTTGGTTTCGTCTTCCATGCTTCCTCTTTCATCCTACCCCACATATGCTCAATGATGTTCATGTCTGGTGACTGGGCTGGCCAATCCTGGAGCATCTTGATCTTCTTCGCCTTGAGGAACTTTGATGTGGAGATGGAAGAATGCGATGGAGCACCATCCTGCTGCAGAATTTGGCCTCTTTTATGGTTGGGAATATAAGAGGTATAAGATTTCTTGATATTTTAGACTATTGATGTTGCCTTCCACCCTGCAGATCTCTCACACACCCCCATACTGAATGTAACCCCAGACTATGATTTTTCCGCCACCAAACTTCACTGTTTTCTGGGTGAATCTCGGATCCTTGCGGGCTCCATTAGGCCTCCTGCAATATTTGGCGACTGTGGTGTAATTCAACAGAAGAGTCATCTGAAAAATCCACCTTCTGCCACTTTTCCAGCGTCCATCCTTTTAGCAGGCTGTGGGCTTTGGCAAATGCCACACGGTTTTTCAATTGTCTTTTTTTGTGCTGGCTTCTGGGCACTGATTCGACGATGGAGGCCATTTTGAGACAGAATCCGACTAACTGTTTTGGTTGACACAGGGACTTCAGGTGACCAGGTCTCGTGGAGCTCTGCTGCAGTGAAAAATGGGCTGGCCTTGGATTTGAGCCAACAAACGGACCTCTCGAGCAGTTGTCTTGCAGTCTGCCTGACCTGGGTTTGTCATAAACGTCTCCAGTCTCTTCAAATCTTTTTTATCCTCTGTACTTGACGCTGAGACACATTGAAGGTGTCTGCCACATCAGCAGTGGATCTGGTCTTCAGCCTCTTGATAATCAAAACTTTAGTCTCAGGGTGAATCTTAGGCATGTTTGCTGTGAATATTAGAATATTTTTGACAGTTTCATTTTGCACTGAAACATTATTACAAAAGCTGTTGGGATTAAAATGAGCCATTTCTTGTAAAACAAATCTTGATAAGAAATATATTTCAGCGGCACTTCAGTTCAATTTGTACACAAGCGACAAGACTTTTGTCAGGGACTGTATATACACAGGTGCTGGTCATATAATTAGAATATCATCAAAAGTTTATTTCACTAATTCCATTAAAAAAATTAACTTGTAAATTATATTAATTCATTACACACAGACTAATATATTTCAAATGTTGAATTATTTAAATTTTGATAATTATAACTGAAAACTAAGGAAAATCCCAAAACTCAGAAAATTTGAATATTGTGAAAAGGTTCAATATTGAAGACACCTGGTGCTAAGACAAACTGAGGTATCAGGGGAGAAGAGCCTTGGTGAGAGAGGTAAAGAAGAACCCAAAGATTACTGTGGCTGAGCTCCAGAGATGCAGTTGGGAGATGGGAGAAAGTTGTAGAAAGTCAACCATCACTGCAGCCCTCCACCAGTCGGGGCTTTATGGCAGAGTGGCCTGACGGAAGCTTCTCCTTAGTGCAAGACACATGAAAGCCTGCATGGGGTTTGCTAAGATGGTGAGAAATAAGATTCTGATGGTCTGATGAGACCAAGATAGAACTTTTGGCCTTAATTCTAAGCAGTATGTGTGGAGAAAACCAGGCACTTCTCATCACCTGTCCAATACAGTCCCAACAGTGAAGCATGGTGGTGGCAACATCATGCTGTGGGGGTGTTTTTCAGCTGCAGGGACAGGACGACTGGTTGCAATCGAGGAAGGATGAATGCGGCCAAGTACAGGGATATCCTGGACGAAAACCTTATCCAGAGTGCTCAAGACCTCAGACCTTCCAACAAGACAATGACCCTAAGCACACAGCTAAAATAACGAAGGAGTGGCTTCACAACAACTCTGTGACTGTGAATGGCCCAGCCAGAGGCCTGACTTAAACCCAATTGAGCATCTCTGGAGAGACCTGAAAATGGCTGTCCACCAACATTTACCATCCAACCTGACAGAACTGGAGAGGATCTGCAAGGAGGAATGGCAGAGGATCCCCAAATCCAGGTGTGAAAAAGTTGTTGCATCTTTCCCAAAAAGACTCATGGCTGTATTAGATCAAAAGGATGCTTCTACTAAACACTGAGCAGGGGGTCTGAATACTTAGAACATTTGATATTTCTAGTGGTGGGCATAGATACATTTTTTAAATCTAGATTAATCTCATTGTGATCTTGAAATTAATTTAGATTAATCTAGATTAAAATGGCTCATTTGAATTCTGCTGAATGCATTCAGAATATGTGTGCTACTCAAATAATGACTGGTGCTTTCACACTTGGTTCGATTGCCTGGACCGAACCTGAGTTTGATTGCTCCCCCTCCCCTGCCCCTGCCCCTGCCCCCGCTATAATATGTTCATATTATATTATTTGGGTCGAAAAATACAGTCTATGGTCCGAACCGGGGTGCGTTTGCGTCATCAAAGCAGCAACTGTTTACCCCGTTACTTGGTAACGACGTCGAGAGAGAAGGTGGCAAAATGAATAGCGTTGTTCACCTCACTTTTATGTTTTTGTTTTTGAACTGTTGATTTTGTTACTAAAGCTTTGGTAGGTTATGGCACCTGAGTCTATCTGCCGCGAATGTACAGAAAATGCTCTAAAGAACGCTGACGACGAGCAGAAATGATATGTACAGCTCTCTGCTTGCAGTACGTCAGTCACGCTCGTCAGGACTCAAGTTCGGTTTGGGGGTGCGCACCCGAGTTCGGAAGACAGCGTTCACACTTGATGTGGTAATTTCACAGTAGGCATACACGCAGGTTCGAAGACTCGCTTCGCCTCCCTACAGTGCAATTCGGCTAGGAATACATCTGCGCTAAAATATCAAGGTGAAAGTCATCATAGCTTGCGTAGTATAGACCCAGCTCCCAACCCAACTTTGAGAATAGATTAACGGCGATATTTTTTTTATCGCCCGATAAGAGTCTCACGTTAACGCAGCACGTTAACACCGATAACGGCCCACCACTAGATATTTCAGTTTTTCTTTTTTAAATAATTCTGCAAAAATGTCAACAATTCTGTGTTTTTTTGTCAATATGGGATGCTGTGTGTACAATAATGAGAAAAAAAATTTACTTAAATGATTTTAGCAAATGGCTGCAATATAACAGTGAAAAATGTAAGGGGGTCTGAATACTTTCCTTACCCACTGTGTATATATATATATTAGGGGTGGGCATAGATTAATTTTTTTAATCTAGATTAATCTCACTGTGATTTTGAAATTAATCTAGATTAAAATGGCTAATATGAATTCTGCCGAAGGCATTCAGAATATGTGTGCTACCCAAATAATGACTGGTGCTTTCACACTTGGTTCGATTGCCTGGACCGAACCCGAGTTCAATTGCTCCCTGGACCATGTTCATATTTTATTTTTGGGTCCGAAACGGGTGGCGTTTGCGTCATCAAAGCAGCAGCTGTTTACCCCGTTACTTGGTAACGACGTTGAGCGAGAAGGTGGCAGAATGAATAGCGTTGTTCACCTAACTTTTATATTTTTGTTTTTGAACCGTTAGTTTTGTTACCAAAGCTTCAGTACGTAATGGCACTTGCGTCTATCTGCCGCGGATGTACTGCAAATGCTCTAAAGAACGCTGACGACGAGCAGAAATGATATGTACAGCTCTCTGCTTGCAGTATGTCAGTCACGCTCGTCAGGACTCGAGTGCGGTTCGCGGGTGCGCACCCGAGTTCGGAAGACAGCGTTCACGCTTGATGTGGTAATTTCACAGCATACACACAGACTCGTTCTCGCTCCCTACAGTGCAATTCGGCTAGGTAGCTATACATCCGCGCTAAAATATCACTGTGAAAGTCATCATAGCTATGTAGTATAGACCCAGCTCCCAACCCAACTTTGAGAATAGATTAACGGCGATATTTTTTTTAATCGCCCGATAAGAGTCTCACGTTAACGCCGATAACGGCCCACCACTAATATATATATATATACGTCCTTCTCAAAAAATTGCATATTGTGATAAAAGTTCATTATTTTCCATAATGTAATGATAAAATTAAACTCATATATTTTAGATTCATTGCACACCAACTGAAATATTTCAGGTCTTTTATTGTTTTAATACTGATGATTTTGGCATACAGCTCATGAAAACCCAAAATTCCTATCTCAAAAAATTAGCATATCATGAAAAGGTTCTCTAAACGAGCTATTAACCTAATCATCTGAATCAACTAATTAACTCTAAACACCTGCAAAAGATTCCTGAGGCTTTTAAAAACTCCCAGCCTGGTTCATTACTCAAAACTGCAATCATGGGTAAGACTGCCGACCTGACTGCTGTCCAGAAGGCCATCATTGACACCCTCAAGCGAGAGGGTAAGACACAGAAAGAAATTTCTGAACGAATAGGCTGTTCCCAGAGTGCTGTATCAAGGCACCTCAGTGGGAAGTCTGTGGGAAGGAAAAAGTGTGGCAAAAAACGCTGCACAACGAAGAGGTGACCGGACCCTGAGGAAGATTGTGGAGAAGGACCGATTCCAGACCTTGGGGGACCTGCGGAAGCAGTGGACTGAGTCTGGAGTAGAAACATCCAGAGCCACCGTGCACAGACGTGTGGAGGAAATGGGCTACAGGTGCCGCATTCCC